>VZRW01004386.1:38952-196977 GCA_013398125.1 Aegotheles bennettii | reverse complement strand
TTTTTTTCTTTCTTTCAATAAGTTTCACATTATTCACATTATTCTGTTGGTTGACTTCTGATAAAATAAATTGTCAGTTCCACAGTTCATGCCCCTTTTAAAATGGGGCTTAGAAGCAGCATGGGTGAGCACATCTAGGCTGACCGTAGGCCTTTGTATTTTTGTGTTCTGAAATACCACAAAATTCACCTTTATATATCAAGATAAATTAGGCCAATGAAAAGAAAGAAGAAATTAAAACAATCACCAATTGTTGTACTAATACCTTTAGGTATCTTTTCTGTTAAGAGAATGAGACTGCTTTTATAGCAAAACAGGGAGAGAGGATTTGCCCTTCAAGTCAACCAATTCAGCTTTAATTCCTTATTGCTGCCTTTTTTTGGCCTTCAGCATCAGTCACAGTGTTTACCAGTCAAAGTCCCAAACCATACAGCAAATATCAATTCAAGAGCTACTTAATCTATGGAAAAGTAACTGAGACTGTCTTTGTATTTGACTGAAGCACTGTGGGGAACTAAGAACTGGATTGACAAATTAGACAAAAGATATTACTAATCCTATTCACTGTATACTGTTAAATATGTATGAAGAGGATTTATAACCAGTTCCTGAAGAGTTACTTTATCATCGGTTTCATTCGTAAAGAAAAAAGTCGAACTATTTTGCAGCAGACTTTTTCCCTGTGCTTTGCTTCCAGAGTCTGCCTACCTGTACCCTGTCCTCTGTTGACAAAGAATGACTTGCTAGGGCTCTCCCAAGGAGTAGTTTATTGACTCTCTGAGTATCTTAGTAGGGTTCTCATAGTAACTTTTAGTATCAGCCTTTAGTTTTATTCAACTACCCAAATACCAGCTTACGTATATGATCTTGAAATAAAAGAGCTTTTAGCTCAGGAGTGCTAAAAAAGCAAGGGCAAAACTAAGACAGACTTCTGTTGTTACATAGTTTGATCAAATACTGAGGTGTTGAAAGCATTCACTTCAGATTGCCATCTAAATATCCAAGTACCAGAAGAAAAAGAGCAGATGCTGTTAGACGCATATACTTATGAAAGTGTTTGTGAAGAAGGAAAGAAAGCAATCAGGAGGTATCACCTGTTGGTTTTAAAACACTTCTGGTCTTATCCTGCAGTACTCGCTGTGGCAAAACAGCCATTGAAGCTATTCAGAGCTGCTTGAAAAAGGAGTAAAAGATTTTGTTCTGATCCAAAGCCCATTGAAGATAACAGAAAGATTTTTTTACTTTAAGGATTTGTTCCACACTCTGCATTTTATAAACACACAAAAGAAAGGCATGTTTCTACAGATGAACCTAAGGGACTTAAAAATCAAAATCTCATTGAAAGTCACTGGGATCTAAGTTTCTGAATCATTCTGAACATTTAATATTGGTGAACTCACTAGCCAATTCCACCTGAAATGCTTAGAACTTTTTTTATCATTGCATATTCCAGCAAAATTTAAATTGGTACCTGCCACAAAGTTCAGCCAGATGAATTAAAGTCATTAACGCAAACACATTACTCATAAAACTGGGGGTTTTTCCTTCCCCAAATCAATCATTAAACCAGAAATAATTTATTTCCTAGCAAGCAACCCCTACTTGCTTTGTCTCAAAGAAAATTAGTGCTATATATACCATTGCCAAAACAGTCCACCATTGGGCATTTCCCCAAAAACCAGCAGAATATTACATTTCAAGACCAGATTTCTTTGAAGCTGCTGTTCTCTGCCAAGGGAGTGTTTCTATTTGAACATACACAAATGAATGACTATGGGTTGTCTTGATGCTACTGTGAGTCGGCTCAAGGAATGAAAGGAACATTCTCCTTCTGTCTCTTGAATAGCTTAGGTAAGGATTATTGCAAGTGTGGCATATCATCCCTTCATTATGAAATAATATTGAGAATTATTGAAAGTTTTTGTGCAACCAGGGTATCTGTATGCACACACTTACCTCTGTAAGACGTGATAACATTTGCAGTTCCTTTTGTTTTCCCGGTAATATTTTCATTGCAAAGTTTTTGTTAATTTTTCTCTCTCCCTTCTTTGTTTTTGTACCCGTATATTTCTTTTTAGATAGTCTAGCTGAATTAAAGGAAGAATTAAACTATATAATACAGCCTTATTATAGGCAGAACAAAATGAAGATGATCTGATGAGATAAATCGCTGAAGGTTAATAGCTTTTTTAAAATCAATCTTCCTTACAAAGGAAAAGGGTAAATGGCTTAGTGGATGAAGCCTTGGCCTCTCACCTTTCTGACCATAGTTCAAGTCTAAACTGTGAGGGTCCTGGGTTACATGCTTTATTGGGCTGAGATCAGTCTCTAGTGGGCAGGAGTCTGTATTACAAGATTCATGGATGTATTTTTCCATACAGTCAGCACGTGAGGCTGAAACAGACTACTCTATCATCTCCCTAAGCAGTGAGGGACCAATGTTAGTGTCACCCCGAGCAAAGCGTGAGTACGTTCCAGCTTGCAGCTCTCTGCTCTGTGTCTGTGACGGGCAGTGGTTAAGGGGACAGGCTTCCAGAACACTTCACAGCCTTTTGTCAACAATAAACATACTGGTCTCCATTTAACAAACAAAAATTAGGTGACTTTTTTCATAATAATTAACAGATTACCAGGGAGCTTTAATAATTATAATTGATCATTTTTCATATCAAGTTTAGGCAAAGAAATAATTTATCTCAGCTGTTATTCATAAGGAAGGCAAAATTTCAGAGAACAAAATAATTGAAGTGTCAATTAGGAAGTTTAAGTAAAAGTGGGGAAATTAAAAAACCCCAACATTTCTAGCATAATTTATTAGCATGTTAATCAAGTTTTAATCAGATATTAGTCTGATAATTTATGTATTCCCATCAGTCATGTGCATGAAATGACTATTAAATAAGCTCCTTTCTGATTTAGTTTTAGTAATATGTTATAATAGAAAAGCACACTGCATTCTGAGCAGCAAAATGAGCAACCCAGACTCTCTACTGAATAAACATACAAGGCACACACATAAAAAAAGCTTTCAGTTAAGGAAGCTGTTGTAAGTGTGATTTTTTGTAAGCAAAAATATGTTCCCTTGGGACCCAACTAAAAGCAGAATTTCTTAATCTTATGGGAAATTTTATTTTCTAAGCCAAAACAATGTAGGAAAAACCTGTTATTTAAATGTGAAAGGAAAGTGTTTTGGTTTACCTGCTTAGCCTTTGCAGCAAGATACATAGAGTCTTGTGTGAAAGTATTCAACTGTGCCTCTGTGTGTTGTGAATGTTGTGCATAAGCTTAAAATCAGATATATAAAATGCATATTCTAGCTGCTGGAAACACTGAGCATGCTTGTAGTTGTTAATAAGTAATATATAAGTAATATAATTTGAAAGTAATGCATATGCTAAGTTGTACAGATTGAATGTATGTTAAAATGTGCATACATTCATGACACTAACATACTCATCCCAGTGATTTTTAATTATTATTGCCTACTGTTAATTCAAAACACCTGCAAGTCCCTTTGTTTTGATCAAAGCGCTTTTTCTCCCTTGAGACTGATGGATGGCTTTGTAATTTGTGAGGTAATATGTTAAAGGTCATGAGTTAATATGTCCTATGGAACTTGCTCTTCTTCTTGCCTTCATTTCCCAAATGGGTGAAGGGAATAGCTTTATTTTTCTGTGTATGTGGAACTTCTGTTCATATGTACACTAAATGTATGTGTGTTCACATTTATGCGTGAGTTTATGTGTGTGTATCTCAAGTGTATACATACACACAAATGCAGGGAGTCACCTTTAAGACAATTTTATGCAATACTTCTTTTTGTAACAATCTATCTCTGTCTGAATCAAGTATTATTGTTATCCTTTTTAAAATTAAACTACCCACAAAACATGCATTTACTTTCAGCTATAGAAAATGCTAATAATGCTTTTAGAATGGTCTTTAAAAAGTCTAATTATATCATTTTAAAACGGAGAGACCAAAGGGCAAGCTAAATTCTCCTAACATAAATCAGACTTTTTTATTTCAATGACTTTAAAAACCTCAAATGCAGTAATTTTAATAGCAATGAAAGAATGAATAAGTCATAACTCCGCCTGATCACATAACTGTCTATAACTGTTATTAAATGCTCCAAAATAAGTGAACTCATTATGTTTCTGCACTGCTTTTAGCTAATCTTAGATTCTGCTCACTTAATCATGCAGAAAAGGCTTTAGCACAGTTTTAGACCCTCAGCAAGGTCACTTCAATGCCTTTTTTTTCTGTTCTGCACTGATCATTTAAGAACAGCACTTTGACCCGAAACTGATGGTCTCTCATATAAGCTTGAATGCTTAACCCCAAAAGGGCTGTGTTTCAGATGTACATTTGCACAGCCTATTGTCATATTTGCTGCAAACTGAGCCAGAATCTCTTTTCAGTGAAGGAGGAAATGCCAATCAGAATTTGTAAATGTCGTGTGCATGGTGAAAGTATATTTTATGATACTTTCAGAGACTGAAGTATCAATTTTTATAACACATGCTCCTGCTATGAACTCTTTAATGAGTTCTAATTGGCTTTAGAAGTATGGCAATTAAATGCTGTTTTTTACTATACATTTCTATCAGACAATATATAAATCTTACATGTACAATTTTCCTAGAAATCTAATTCATTTAGGCATGATAACCCATTTAGGCAACTCTTGCCTACACTAAAACTATAAACACATCCAAAAGCTAGGGAACAAATGTTGTCCCTTCTCCTCATGGTGTGCTACAAAATAAGGTGCTTTTTAATGTCAGTAAAGTATCTTTGGAAATCAGGAGTTAGAGGCCAAGTCCTACACCACTGTAGCTAATGGAAAAACTCTTATTGATTCAGTGGCAGCAGGCTTGGGCTTGGAATTGCAAATGAAGCCTGTAATTCTCAAACACTAGTGCACATGCTGAACTTTACTCATCTGGTTTGTGCTGTTGATATCAACAGGATGACTTCACCTGAGTAGAGTTAAAGAAAACTTCATCCTACAGGCATTTATTTCCTGATGTGCACTTTGCTTTCTCTCCAAATCAGTGCACATAGTCAGAGGGAGGCAGAATGCAGCCATAGCACATGTGCAGGATGGTTATCAGGTCTGTTATAAAAGTAATCATCATCCAGCACCACTGTCTTCTCTACACATGATGAACAAAGGTGTTCTTTATGGTGCTATAAAGCTGTCTCAAAAATACTCTTTTTTTTCTCCTTTCCCATTTTACACTTTAAAGGGAGAAATTGGTGTGAATGGGAAACCATTCATGTATTTCCCCCTCTTTTCTGAGGCTTAGCAATGCAAAAGTAAAATTTTGTTTTGTTACGTTTAGTTACAAATGAGGATAAAAATAAAAGAAAATCAATCCTAAGCAGGGCATTCAACCAATTCTACATTGCTCAGTGCAGCTTTTCCAGCTGTCACGGAAAAGCTAAGTTGTGCTTGCCTGCTATGAAGAGCCAAGCACTGCAGTGTCCCTCAGACTTTCCTGGGAAATGAAATTATCTTCTTTTCTACAGATATAAAATATACTTTGCGATTGTATAATTTCTGGCCATTCAATGCTGCCTGAGGTTAGAGTCATAAAATCTAGATTGTAGATCTATTATGCTTCTTCCCCAGAGACAGTGTCAGTGGGAAGAAACCCTCCCCGACTCCTGGCCCTGGGATGGGGAATGGGAGCAGTACGCAAAGGCATTTGTACTTCATGGCAGTGCATTTGTTCCTCAGACTACTTGAAGAATAGCAAGGACATGTAAAATGGTGTCATCACTCCCTCAGACTGTGGGATGATGGGTGCATTTACAAAGGAGGTGTGCATTTCAGCTGTATGGAAAGACAGTTTTCCCTCTACTGCCATAAATCTTGCAACTATCACTGCCCCTCTAGGCCGTGTATTGGTCATGTCTGTTGGGGAGCCACAGCTGATTGTTTAAAGTTGGTCTACAGTGTTAAACCATAAACTCTTCAAGTCACAGCCTATTCAATGTTTTTACTGTACCTAAGCACAACTGATCGCAGGTCTATAGACACTACTGTAATTCCCAATGTCACATCCTAGCTCTTGATGCTTTTTCAAGACCGTAAGACAAAAAAAAATCTTTAGTATTCCACAGTGTCAAAAAAAAAAAAGGAATATGTTTTTCTTGTATAAGATTGCACTTTGTTATATCATAAATGAATATTGTTGTATGTTCTGCAAAGATGAACGTGAGAATTACATTATGAATATTTCACAGTAGAACAGGAGATTCAAAAAAAAACCAACAAAAAAAGAAAAGCAAATAACCAACCAAAGTAAATAAATAATGGAACAACCCTTCGGATGGACATAGAAAAATAAAATAATATTATATTTTAATATTGTTTGCTTGAGGACAATTAATATTTAATTAAAATGTAAATTTTTGTTCATGTTATTTAGATAAATGATTAACCATTGAATCAGTGCTCCATTTCTCATTTTAGATAAGAAAGTGTACAAATAGAGGTTGGAGGGAGACAAACTCAAATACACTTCAAAAAGAGGAAGGAATTTGACCAGTTCCCACCTGAGAGCTGTTGTAGTCAGTACCCCATTTTTCTGTCTCTTTTCTCATGTCCATTCAGGAACTTGAGAATACATGTTTGGTGAATTGTGTAACCAGGGCTTTGTAGGGCCCTTTGCAGTTGTTGCTGCCTGTCCCACATTCTGTCTGTGAAATAAGACCACTGAAGCACTTAAGTCAGATTCATACTGCCCTGTTCTATGTAAGATAAATTATTGTGACACCACGGTACTGCCACTGGGCAGTGCCACAGAATCACTGCTGCAAGAAGAATCTCTTCTATTTTTCAGAGTCTGTGCTCTCTTCTAAACAAGCTCGCTCTTCACTGGGAAAACAAAATCCAGCTGCTTAACAGCAAGAAAAGTCACATCTTGGACTGAATAAGTGAAAATGAGATATTACTACTAGAATGGTAAATGAAGGGATTTTCTACGGGCAAGCACAAAGCAAAATCCCATTCTAAGTATTTCAGAGTATAAGCAGTATCTGCATCCAAATCAAAATTGAATAAATGTGATCCACATTCTTAATTTGCTAAATCTAAATCCCAAAATCTGATGATTGTGTGCATGTGTCATGTGGAATGGGGGAGGAGGAATTCTACCTCATTTCATCTCCGTATTTTGCTCCTTGAGTCCATCTGAGGTATAGTGCCAGCCAGTGAGCAGTTCTGCAATCAAAATTACTAAATTCAAGTGATTATGATTTATGAGGACATAATGTTATTTATGCATATTTGGGTAAGTGCTGTGTATTAGCAATCATGTTTATAACCCCTAATGTCCAGCACATTTTAGCATGAATTATTATGTATGTGAAATACAGTGAAGTTGTTTTAGAATATTATAAAGTATTTGTTCTTAATAAACATGTTTGCAAATATCCAGGCAGGACAGTGAATTAAAGCTGGGTGAGAGGCATGAATCTGTACTTGTTAAAGTCAGTGTAACTCCCAACAGGAACATCAAACTCTAAAATCCTTTTTTTTTCCCAAAGGATTGACCGACTATAAAAACTGAAACTGGTTAAACTGAAAACATCACAAAATAAAAATATCCAGCCATGCAAAATTCTGACCGTATAATCAGTTATCCACTTGTAAATTTTTTCCTACTAATTTTGTTCCTAGTGTTGGAGCACCAGACCTGCATAGACTGCTTGTAGGATTTTGGAAGAGAGGCTAAGCAAGATTTTTAACTGGTACTTTCCAAATGTGTTTTTTAGCAGTAATTCTTTTGATTTACTTTTTCTATCCAAATGTTTTTCACACTGTGCAGGAGCACAGAGAGTTATGGTTTAAGAGGCCTTATTTGAAATAGTGAGTCTTATTTAGGATGCAAATCCATGCAAATTTTAATTTGTATAAAACACATTAGTTTCCCATCTGCCAGCAACATAGAACTCGGACATCCATGTTTGTAAATATTTCAAGTGAATTGTAAGCAAATTTATGTTGATTCAAGGTTTTTCCATGGGAATCATTAAAACTACATTAAATGGATGTCTTCATTGTGGTTCACATTTTATTTCTCAATGACACCGAAAACAGCTCAGGATTTCCTGTATCCAGGATAATCCTAACATGAGAATGAAAAAACTGTTCAGAGCCCCTAACAAACTATTGAGCTAAATTATTGTACATGTTTGTAGTGTTTTATAATACAATGCAGTGCAGTACAGATACCATTACAGCCCACTAGTATTAAGAACCTTTTAAATTGAATTACAGATAAACCAGATTGAAAAGTGGCAGGATGCTAAGGTAAGGCAAGAATGCACAAGGATGCTTGCAGTCCAATTACTGAACAGGTTTTCAGAGAAAGAGAGATCTGCTAGAGAAAACAAAGGTGGCTGAGACATGCACTGAAGCACACAGATTTAGAATGGAATAGGTAGACAGAGCTTCCTCTCCAGGTACAGACACACAATTTAAAACTTGTATAGTACATAGTGTAAATATATTTGAAAAGTCAGTCAAATGATCAAGAAAAGACAAAAGGAATGTGCTTTCAGTAGTGCCCTGGAGGTTGCTAAGTGTGTGTTCTATCAGGTTCAGTCAAAGGGAGTGAAATTTTTTGAGGCGTCTGGAAGGAGAAGACACTAATCTTTGTACTTATATTAACAAACAAACAAACAAAAGAGTAGGCTGTATCTTTGAAAAGCAAATAAAGTATTTTTTGCTACACAGCAATATTTTGATGAATTCTTATTAATTAAGCCAATTGTATCTGAATTATTGATTAATCTATACCTCCTACAAATGCTTCTTTCAAAATCACACATATGCACTATGGTGGTGTATTGAAGGAGCACTGCACATTACATAGTCAAATAATGTGAAATATATTTTAAAAAACTTGTAATGAAGAGAAATCTTAATTTTCTTCCTTTCTTAGCATGTATTCCTGTGCAGGGAGGAGAGGTTAGCCAGCTAGCCCTTTTTAAGCGTGTCTCCTTTGAACAGTAGTTACTCCTTCACTGTATTGTATCTGTCCTGGTCTTTTCATCAGCCAAGAGTCTCAAAAGGATTTGAAGATCCCTCCACATAGTCAAGATACTGTAGTACTTAGAAGCAAGTTTGCACTGCTCAGACCACATAAAACTCCTCAAAGCTGACTTAGCATCACCCCAAGGTCACTTTGGGCTGAAGGTATGTTTAACAAGTGTTAGCTCTGAGCTCTTGTGTTACCCCTTTGCCTAAATGTGACTATAAGCAGCATAGCCAATATGAACTTTTGCCAGGCAGACCAAGCAACAGAAGACTGCATCCAGATTATTGTAGCCAGTCTAACGCAGAACAGCTTTTAGATTAACTTATATTTTGGACTAGACCAGTATCTGTGTGGCTTCAATTTTGGAGGTATTTGAAGATCAACTTTACATTATCTTTTCATGTTCAACTCATGGCTTTCCTAGTCTAAAAAAGAAGAGAGATTTTTCCAGTTCTGCTTCTGCTCCTCTAAGAAAAGGGATGAGTGGATTCTGCCCTTCAAGTAACAAATAGTCCTTATGTAATGAGTGTGTTGATGGTAGTTTTAGCCCTGGAAAGTAAAGGGAAAATATTTTGATAGCATGGAGTTAGTATAGGATTATTTCCCCCCCACGCTGAAAAAGACAGGGAGTAGAAGCAGCCACTTATCTTCTTCAAACCCATCTTGAATATCAAGTATCATCAAAACAACTGGCTGATCTTAGTAGGCATAAGGAAAAAAAGGAATTATTAATCCATGCCTCTGATCAATTATGATGTCCAACCCATAGCTTTCTAGAATTTGGGATAAGCATTAGAGAAAAAGGGAGCCTAGAGAGTTTTCTATGTTTAATTTCAAAGCAGACTGTATTTTCTAGCTTCCATTAATTTTATTGAGCTTCCACTTAAATTTCTGTATTTTGATAAAACAGAAGTTATTCAACTACTTGCAACCACAAGAGTGTGAAGAGACCTGCAATCAATGTAGATTAAACTTTATATGAAGTTTATGAAGACTCATTGACCCAAAATCCAGGTCCTCAGTTTTGAGGCTTACTAAAAATCTTCACTGAAATCTCTTTCTCATTATAGATCGTAGTGATTTTTCGTCACTAGTTAGGTGATTAGTGCTGTACAGACCATTATTATTTCTCAGATATATATTATTTTTGTCTACATAACTAGTGTGGCAAAAGGAAAGACAATAAAAGGTTTAGCTTGTTCACAGGTAGAGGAGAGCCCACTGAACAGGAATGCTGCTTGTATGTCATTTATTATTTTTTGGGGAGGAGTGAGAGTGTTCCTATCCCACATTATTACCAAACTACCCATAAATTCTAAATATATTAGTAAAGATCTTCACTGATTGTGAAAATATATTAAGCACCTTGAAGTATTATAGGTGAAATTACTTCTGTACTTCTCAATATCTTCTTCACCCATCTGTCCCCAAATTCCTTGATGATTCAACTAACTGCAGGTGAAAGAATAGTTCAGTGTCCTCTCTCCTACCTATTCTTACTTTACTTTCCCTTCTCAGTTTGTCTGAGGATAGCCACTTGAGTAAATTTTGATCAAGGGATTTTTTAACAATATTACCAAGCTTTGAAATGAACCCATTTGTATGATTTTTCTCAGGTGGACTCTGGAAATCTGTAAAGAAAGCATACTCATCTTATGGAGGACCTTAATTCATCCTCTGGGATATTTTTATTTACTTCAGTTCTTGCAATATAACTGCTTATTTAGATGAATTTACCACAGTAGACACAAGCAGCCATTTACTTCTGAAATGTGTTGCTGATTTTTTTTATGGATACAGTGTGATTTCTAAGAGCCATTTTCACAGACATAGAATCTTGTCAAAGGGTTATTTTGCTTCAAAGCAAACACATTTATCTCTGCTGGTGTGGTCATAGTGCTACCAGACTTTAAATTAAGCCCTGCAGTGGAAAGTAGACTTAATTATATTCAAGTGGATAAGAGGAAGCCCAAAGATATTTCAGGTCAACCAGAATGGCAATGTCATGTCTCTTTGGCAATAGTGGCCCTTTTACATCTGTGTCAAGGAAGGTCACACTTGCTGTCACCACAAGTTAAAACATGGCAAACAAAAGATTAGTATATTCCACTATGAATAAATCATGCTTTTTAAAACAAAGTTTAATTTGTTTGTTTTATATTCAGCTGAGTGACCAAAAGGACATCACACAGCCTGTGCTGTGAACCAGATTCACAGAATATTATTCTATGTGTGTCTTGCAGACAAAGGCACTTAACCTAAGCAACAGTTTTCTGACATGTGCTGTGCTTTCAAAAGAAAAGAAAATATCAAAAATTCTTACAAGAATTTTCCCTTCTTGATTTCTTACTAAGATTTTTCACAAAGCATTCTTTTTGCCAGATATACATGACAAAAATCATGCACAGGGATTCCCTTTAACTGATAGAAATGAATTGTTTCTTTATCCATATGTTTTAGATAGCATGTACATCAGCTATTTTTAACAACTATTGGGAATGTAAAACTCCCTCCTTTTCTTCCTCTCCCCACCCCTTCTCTTTTGTAGGAGAAAGGCCAGCTTCCCTTACATGTCCATTGCTTGTTAAATTCATTCATGCTGCTAGGCTTGGCTAGTGTCCTTAGACATAATACCTTAATGTACATCTGTTTTTAAGCAATGACTTGCCTATCTTAATAACATCGCTAACTCGTCGTGTTCTTAGGAATATGTGCAGACCAAATATCACAGTAACAGAAAATGGAATTAAAAACAAGATGCCAGGACAATGTTTCATTGTTAGCTTAAGGAAGTCCTGGTTTTGTCATACTTTCTCCTTTTCCCTTCCTTCCCCACCTCACCAGAATTGTCAGTGCTGTTTCAGAACAGTCGAAGTAGTCCCTTTGTAAGAGAGTGATCTTTTTTTTAATTTTTAAACTTACCAGGAGTTAAGCAATTTGTGGGTGCAGATGTGAATCTGCTGATAAGACCAATTGGTTTTCTCCAATGGAGTACACTGTAGTTTTATTCAGTGTTTAGTCATCATTCCTGTTTTGCAAGAAGAATATCATTAAAATATGTTGTAATATTTAAATAAAAGGCATTCAGAAGCAAATAATCAGTGGAAGCATATTTAATAATGTGTCAGCTTACATTTAGGCTAGTGATAGGACCAATCCACTCAGACTGGATGCAAATGGCTAGCAAGTTAGAGTATTTACAAACGCCTTGGATATTTTAACACTCACACTCTTTCTACCTGCCACAGCAAATTTGAACTAGATATTCCAGCTGCTGTCAGATCCAAAACCAAGGGTGTCCTTTATCACAAGCACCCCTACAAGGAATCCTTGGCAATATATGCCTATCTTTCCCATGTATTCTCTGCTCTGTAGCTTGCAATTAGTTGGTAGAGTAGAAAAGGAAGAACTGCAGAATGATAGAAGTGTTGATGCTTTGCCTCACCTGGTGCAGTATGAGGGTCTTTAGAGGCAAGTTGGATGTCAAAAACGGAGACAACTCCTCCCTTTCTTAAAGGAATGAAAAAAAATCCAGCAGAGGGTGTGTATGTTCATCTTTAGGTATACATTTATGTAATAGACTAGAGTGATGAGGGATAGCTTGTATTTTGGTGTAGCAGAGGTAACATAGCACAATGATCGAAAATATGCTTTTTGTCAGTCCTGTCCTGAACCACCACCTTCACTTTGTGCTTCATGGAGCTGTTCTGGTTAGGCAGTGTTTTCTTCCTACTTCAAGTAGTCATTAAAGCAGCTTAAAGAATAACATCTACATTAGGCCTATCGCTGTTTTTCATAGTGATAGGATTCTGATGGCATGTATGACTGCCTTAATAGCTGATACGTTTCCCCTTAATTGTTTGGGTTTTGAGAAGATCCTTATTTTCAACCTAAACAAGTTTGACTTCAGTGCTTTTGTAAACACTCCAACAATTTTGCTACTTTTGATACATATCATCAGAACCTTTTGCTGTTGGCAAAGTATCATTTAATGAAACATCGGGGAACATACTATAGCATTCATCTAAATGAATCTCTCATGCCTAAATGGGTAATATTGAAACACAAATATTTTTGTGTTTGGGAGAGATTCCCTGGAGAGAAGCATGCATAAAATGGAAGCTTTGTGAGTAATGAGTGACAGTTTCTTAAAGATTAATATTTTCTTTAATCTATTTCCATAACAGGAGAAGAGAAGAGAAAAGAAGAAAATATTGTGCTAAGCATAAGGTGTGCTTTTGGGATTAGAGAAACAATCTCCGCTAGTATGTATATCTCAAACCACAGGGAACAATACACACACCACAAACACAGTTTTATTTTGTTTAATCAAATATAGAAGTGTCTTAAATATTTTTCCGTGTTATTAAAAGGATTGAGAATTCTTTAGATTTTCTCTTTTTTCCTTCTTTTTTTTTAAAGAAAAAAGAAAAGTAAAACTGCCCTTAATGCTGGACTAGACTCTGTGATTGTCATGTAAGGTAATGAAACCATTAAATGCACAGTATTAAGAAGAGACGAGATGCAATTAGCCAAGAAATTACTCTGATCTCAGTGACATTTTCAAAAAATCATAATACAATATACATTGCAGGATATGATTGACAGTCTAATCCAGTTTTGACGGAACGTAGTCCACGTACTGAGAGTAAAGCAGTACACGGCCAGATAAAGCTCACAGCTGTGAATCCCTGATATGTCCTTACAGTCTTGTCACCCAGGAAATTCCTCAGGTTTAAAAGATGATGAAAGTATCGACCATTAATGACAGGATCATCTCCTACCCTGAAATAAAATGTACTAATCCCTTTTGCTAGGTCTATGAATTCCTAATATAAATTATATAAACTGTAGTAATTCATCTCTGTTAGCACAGTTGTGTTTGGAAATTGTACAGCAGTCTTTGCCCTATTTGAAATGCTAGATGAAAGCAAGACATGTTCGTTTAAGCTGCAGCATAAAGTAATTTAACACAGAGGACAGAATAACTTCTGGATAATGAGCAGTAGATATGTAAAAGAAGGAAGTTCTGAAGTTCTAAAGTGGCCTGATGGATTTATGCCTGATCTTAGAAAGAGGCCAAAAATGTAAATATAGGAAGTATGGTTAAAAGCAGGTGCTTTGTTAGACATTTGTAAGATGATTTAATGATTGAGTCATACAGAATACATGCTCTGACTTCAAAGAGACATACAATGGTCATTTATGTCTTACAAATAATTTGGATGGTAACCTATCCATCATTTTAAAATACTGTAATGTGGATCATACTGGATTATATTGCAAGGGGGAAAAAAAAAGTTAAAAATGAATTTGAAGTGATATTAAAAACAGATTTGAATGAATTTGTGTAATCCATTTTTGATAATACATAGGCTGCACATATCTATCAAGCTGGACTTGCAGCCTTGTGCTTGTATGTCATTGACACCTCCAAAATCACATAGACAAACAGTCATTGATGAAGTCAGATAGCCTTCTAAAGGATGTTCAAGACATCTGCACATAATAGAAAACACGAAGCTGGATCTTGGATATTTTTCACACAATTAATGACAGTACAAAAGTGCAAGGTTATTAAAAGAAATATCTGGGATGCACAGATGTAAAGCAAAAACATTCAATAAAATATATGTACATTTCAGCTGTGTGTCCTATGCTTGTGCATAGCAATATATACTAGTTTGAAGAGCACAGAAAGAATATTGCTAATAAACAATATTTACTTTTTAGAAAAACATGTTTGTTGTAGAGGTAACTGTTCAAAAGATTTCTGTGTTTGATACACTTTATGTATTCTGAATCTGGTGGAAGTCTGCAGTGGAAATCATTGTATTGCCCATGCACACAAAGCAAATCGTAATGTTATTCAGTGCTCTCAGAACACTTTGGGAAGCAGAACAAGGGAGAGTCAATTCTTTTATGTCTGACTAGCATTGCTTTTGCCAGTTTTGTTCAGAATCATTGTAGTAAGATCAAAAGCTAACAGTATACATAAGTTCCCACAACTTGTGGGATTAAAGTTGTCCCACAGGTATGATGGGTTACAACTGATTCAAACTCTTCAAATTTCAGCAGGTTCCAGCATAGCTTGAAATATGAACCAAACCACAACTGACTGCATGTCATTCTGAAATCACCTCAAAGAACACAAAAAAAATCCAAAAAGCGGAAGAGGTCTATTTTTTATTAGTAATGTGGAATGTTCAAATACAAATTCAATAGATAATGTGGGATCAAAAAACAGAAATTGACTTTGAACATTTACCCTAGCTTACATGCAAGGAGGTGACCACTTTTTGAGTCAGACTTAAAGAAATGCTACATTTCCATCCTGAGGATTTGATTTATTCAGGGTGGGTGGTACTAGAAATGAATATGGGTCTGTAAGAACCCTATATTAAATTCAGGGATTTGTTTGTTGGGTTTTTTTTAAGTTTAGTAGAAATTGCAATTTAACACTAAATTCTGTTTAAAAGATATTTTAATCCCAAATAGCCTCTGGATAATTTTCATTTGTCTAGGTTCTATTTATACCACTCAACATAGACATATTTTTTATGTTCTTATCTAGCAACTCCTTAAACAATTGGATATACTATTGACATAAGGCAGAATTAGAAAGCACAAAATGCAGCATTTAATGACAAGATTTTATTGCAATAGTGTACCTACAAGAGCACAGTTTAGATTACTATCATAAGTAATAAATTGCAACACTGATAAGAAAACACCAGAAAATGAATGCTTCATAAATTACCAACCTGAAACTGGCAATATGACAAGTACCTTTGATTTCACTGAATTTGGTAGTAATCAGGGGCTCTCAACGACTCCCCGAAGGAGCTCTACAACCCATAGCATCTGATCGTAAGCCAGAAACATTGTAAGAAATTAGGAAAGTGTATTACATAGCTGGACTGCTTCTACTGCTGCACAGTATCTTCCATAGGCCTTCCACGAACTACTTCTTAAAACTCAGTGAGGCCTCCTCAGGGAAGATTTTTCCATTCCTATTCTGAGCCAGATACTGTGCAATCTTTACTCCTATAAATTAGTTTGCATGTACCTTGTCTACACAGCTTCTTGTCACTAGGTTGTCTCTTTCCTCTTTTAAAAAAATGAACAAAAATTGAAGTATATTTCATTCAAAATCAGAGAAAAATAAAAGAACATCTGTTTTTTGGGTTTTTTTCTTGTTCTTGTTTTGAGTTTGTTCTTATAATACAGGTTCTCCCGAGCAGAGATGCAGGGGAATGAACAAGAATGTTCTGTGAGTTTGTATAGTAAGTATTTTTACATTCAACAACAGTACAGTTGTATTCTTTGTTTTTAAGTATAACTGAGTTAACTAAATATTATTGGCCCAAATTGTTTTAAAGTGGTTTTGATTACCTAAGCTTTAATCTTTAGATGAACAGATACTCAGAACTGTCTTTTCCTTTTCCCATGTGCACAATGTGATCATGGTTTTCTATTTTTATTATTACTTAGGGAATATAATAAAAGAAAATGGCTTCAATTTTAACTGTTTTAAAAGTAAACAAATATGTTGAGCTTTTTAAAAATAGCAAATACATTGACATTTTTGGATGTCTTCCTAGGTTTCGGTACTTTGCCATTTATATTCAATCTTTAGGCAATCAATCAGCTTCAATTTTGGCATAGTAATTTATTAGAGAACCCGAATTCCTTTGAGAAAAATCAGAAGTGATGATACCAGCAGGCTCAACATAAGAGTATAATGCAAATGCTGTTACTTTGCTATACGAATGTTTAAAGGGAGGGAAAAGGAAGATGCTACTGGAAACAAACAAAAAAAGAATATTTTAATAGGTAATGTGCTACCTGTACAAACCTCGCTCTTCATATTTTCTTGGGAATTTTAGATTTTTACTACATATAAAACTATATGATGCCTAAAATCCTAAGTTTTTTAAAAACAGAATTGCACACACTGAAAGTTAAATGATTGAATATCATTTTGCATGCTCAATTCCAGCATCAACTGCACTAGATATGCTTTTAGACTTTTCTGTTTTTATGAGTATTGTCATGAACTGTTGTTATTTCTGCATCAAAATCACAAAAACAAAAGCCATTATTTGTTCATAATTTTTGTAAGACCTAAATTTCTGATACTAATAATCTGATAATAAAGATTATAGCTGCTGCTACTACCAGTGGTGGAGTAACTGAATTTTCTCTAAGGCTAAATATAGGACGATGAGAAATGCTCTTTATACTTCATTCAGAAGGCACAGTGCAATGTTTTTGTTTGGCCTGAACTCCTAAGTAACTTCCTACAAATGTTATTATTTTGCTTAAAAAAAAAAAGCACCGAGGTTAATGTATTCTGAACTGTCAAGGATAGCAGATAAATTACTACGCAGACTTGTTGGTGTTTTATTCAAAGGGGGAAAAAGACTAGTGACGGTCTCTAGCCAACACTAGATAATAATAGTTCACAGTCTATAGCGCTTTACATTTACAAAGCTCTGTACAGTCATATGAAAAGCATCAGAAAAATATGAAAGGAATAAATCACTCTCAGTCTAAAAGGATTCTTGTGCTTTTACAATTAAAAGAATGTAGCTGAAGACCTGAATGCTGGTTTTGGAGAATACTTGTGAGGGGGAGGGAAGGGGAACCTTGTTCACTTAAAGGCGATGTTAAATATTTTTCGAGATTTGAAATCAGTTTTTGACAGATCTGTTATGGTTAATTAATTACTTACATTTGCTTTAAGTCGTATACTTGAAGATGAATGGTGCATGATAACAAGGCTAGGCTGTGTGAGGAAGACCTTTGGTAGTCTATACAGTGTGCTGCCTCATTACAGAGCTAGCTATCTGCAGGAAGCCTGACATTGAAAGGTACCGCACATCCCATAACACCCTCCCTTAACTGTGATGATTGTAGCTTCTTCCTAAAAGTGATGATTAGGAGAGAGAAAAGCAAAACTGAATGCTGTATGAATATTTCATGTAAATGTAAGCAGGCACTTACTGGACGTAGACCTTGATTGATGCTAGAGTGCCTCTAAATGCCTTGACATTGAAGGGTTTAGACTCCGCTTTCCACAATGACTGCTTCAAGAGCTGCAGTTAATAGTGGAATATAGCTGTATTTAGCTGAAGAGCTCTTTATTACTGGCTGATATTAAACAAGACCACAGGCCTTAAGTTTGAGTAACTGAATGTAGATAAAAGAGTGGATATCTAAATAAGGTAAGATAGTTAAGTTTCTTCTCTTCCCGCCTTCCCTTTCTGTAGCTCAACTGCCTGCATCACTTTTAAATTCCTTCCTGTGCTGAAGTGAATCAGTAACACACAAGAGGAATCAGCCATAAATTGTTTTACAATACCTCTGTTAAAAAAAAACACTGAATAGAAAGGTCTAAACAATTTCTTAAAAGGAGGCAAATGTTTTTGAAAGGCACAAAAATTAATATAATTAATCAGATTTTAAAAAGCTAACATTTTAATATCTTTCCCAGTAAGCATTTCAAACTACCATTGAAACACTGATCAAAGGTAAATAAATCTACTCTTTCAAGGATTGATTTCTCTTTTGCTTTCAGAGGGACACAAATATTTCTGTGCATGTGTTAAGAACCTGATTCTGTCGTACTTTTGAATTGAACTCTTGAAAAGGCAGTGGCCTTTAATGCATAACTTTAAATGGAATAGTAATGCATGCACGTAATTTAGAAGCTGAAATCAACGTTGTAAAAGGATCGTCTTTCATAATCAGTCAAATGAAGGAATGATATTTTGAAAGTTGACACTGAGATGTTTCATAGTGAGAATGAGATGGTTGTCATAATAGGTGATTTCCATGTCTTATTAACAGACAAATCACCCTTTGAAAAAAGCTCCATGACTACCATGTACTTTCAGCAAGATTATGGACTCTACTTTCCAAATACTTATTTTTTAAGCTTGTTGCCGTATTTTGAGTTCTGCTGCATTGAGGCAGAAATTTTAATTGATATGGTAGTGAAGGAAATGGAATGATTCCTCACCATAAGTTGAAGAAAACAGAATATACCCACATGTAAAGTGTGTTTGAAAATGTTTTGTACCTACTGAAATACTTTGCCCTTGAAATCTACATAAATAAGCTCCATATCAACCACCAGCTTTCATTAATCACAAATCTCAAAACAAAACATTGAAGGTGAAAAGATAAAATAAACACTTCTACTTTCTGAAGGAGTGGGAAGGCTAGAACCATTGTGGGCCATCTCTTCTGCCATTCTTGGCATTTCTGAGTAGTTTTGTAGCAGCACTCCCCATGTCCCTGAAGGAGGAGTAGGAGCTGCGTATCCATATGTCTTCCTCCTCTGTGCCTCCAGGCTTCTAATGTTTCACACATCAGAAAGGCAATTATAGCTACCATTTCTTTTTATACCACCCATCTCACATCCTGTACACCATAAATAAGAGGACTATGTGACCACCTTTTCATTTCCCACACAGGTTCCCTCAGATGCGTAGAGGACTGAATTAGCCCTTCCCAAATATCTGTGTAGGTGTGCGTTCTTCAAGCTCTGTTCATCTGCAGGGCTTTCAGTAACAGATTCCTCAAGTGGTTTGAGCTGAGAATTGGCTAAGCTAGTTTTGTCTGTTACTATCACAAAAGCTTGAGTGAGTTTTCCCTATATTTTTTCCAGAAAATTACTAACTATACTAGCAGAAGAAAAGAACCAGATTTATTTTTTTTTAAATCATTACAGCACGTCACCATCTTTGCTCTAGACTCAGGCACTTTCACTTAAGTTGTGTTTTGCCAACAGATGTCCACTAGCTAAAAATAAAATAGAATTTTAAATATATTTTAATTTCTCTTTTTCTTCCAATATACTGTAAAAAATAGAACAAAAGTGAAATAGTTAAAGTTTCTTCTAAAGGAATATGTTGCACACAGACTGTTTATAGGATAATAGACTACATGGAAATGCAGATTTTTCACCAACTTCATCACATAGATCACACCTAAGTATGCCTTCTTGTGAAAATAAGGACCTGGATTCATTTCCTGTTGCAGTCAGCAGGACTTTTAGCTCTTGACTCTAGCAGCAAGTGGATTAAGCCTAATATATTTTCCACTTTCCCACATATTTGTTTTTTACTTTTGGAGTTTATGTATTTGCGTAAAGCGTAATGTGAAGAAAAGTAAATGGTAGCTCTAAGGAAGAACTGTCAGAACTGCTGTGTGAGAGCCACTGCAATGTGATTCCATTTTTTCCAATAATACTTTAAAATTGCTGTTAACTATGTGCTAGTTATTAAGGTTTTGAGTGCTTTCCAGCTGTGAATAGTCCTTATGTGCTTGCTCATGCCCACAATTGATTTTGTGTGTTACTGAGCTGACCATATATTCTAAGAACACTGAAGCCCATATGTACCCATATGCCCATATAAAAATTTCATACAACACTGAAATTAAGCTTGTGCAGGTAGATCATGGCCACAGAGTGAGTTGACAGAGCAAAAGTGAGTCTCCGTAATATTACTGTCCTGCTTGTTTCTGAAGTGGAGTAGTGTGCCGGTATTATGTACTAGAGACAGGGCAGACAAGACCAGGAATATAAAGCTGCATAAAGCTTAAAGACAAATTAATGAATACTGGGTGCCTTTGTTATTAAAAATAAACACAGATTTAATCTTAACATTTCGTAGTCAGTCATGCAGTTGACTTTAATAACTGTGAACTTGGACTCATCTTTGTGTGCTAAAACTAATGTTCTAATTACCTACGGATATAGCCTGTTCCCATGTCTCTTCAGCACACAAGTGAAGTCACTCTGCGACCTGCTGGATCTACAGTAGGTGGTTATTCAGGTAAGAGCAGTAGAATTTTGATGCCACAGTTAGATATTTATGAAAAGAGATGCATTGCATTTTATCTCAGTATTATAGATCAATTTTCAGGACAGAGTTCCTAACTGTATTCATAGGCTGGGTACAAAACCAATTTTATCTGCTTCAGTGGTGTGTGAACTGTATAAGGAAAGACATCTCTTTACTCTCTGATAGCTTATCTTCCCTGGTGACCATTTATGCGTGCTCTTGTAAATATACATATTTTACAGAAAAAGCTCTTTAAACCATCCTTTGAGATGACCTTGAAATAGGAGCATTTGAATCTTCCAGGAAATTAGCAGCAAAATCTGTTTTGATAATGATTGATAGGGTGTGAAGTGCCACTCAAAGCAGAAGTAATAATCAGTGCAGCAAGCTATTGAATAGTACAGGTCTATTACAGAATAAGTTTTTTTTATGAGGAAATACACAGGAATAAAATATACCCACTCTTCCAGCCCTGAAAAAATTCTTAGGAACTGGGAAATCTTCAGAAAAATACTCTTTGTCAAAGTGGGGTTACTGTTTAAAAATATCTAAAGTAAACAACAGGGAAAATAACATATCCACTGTGATTTTTGTCCTGCTGGGAACATAAACACTGACTAAACTTAGTTGGTATCAATAGAGAAAATAATGACGCTTTTCCAAGTGATACACTGAACGCATAAACATTTTTAACGAGTCAACATAAAGAATTGCTTATTATATTTTAGTGTGTAGTTTATTATTTTTATTTTCATTTCCCTGCCCTTTTTTCTACTTTTCCACCAATCCAAGATTCTTACAGATACTACCTTCTAATTAAAATTTTAGATCCATACATTGTAAATATGTGGAATGAACATCGATATCACCTCACTTATATCCACTGCCCTAGCTTAGACACAAATCCAAATATTCTCCTTTTATCTATACATAAACAGGCTTATAACCCCATGCCCAAATTCCCTCACATAGATGCACGCATAATACAAACATTCTTCTCTATAAATATCTTCGGGCATAAACACTTTTGCCCCTAACAAATGCATGCTTTCCATGTGCACGTGCACATTTCACAGAGCACACTTTCCCGTGTTCCTCACCAGCCCACATCAAATGCATCAAATTCGCTTCTTCTTATGCTGTCTCTTCAAAGATGCCTATATAAAAATTCTCTCCTTGTGTTATGCCTATAGCCTGTACTATACATAGATATATTCATTTTCTATACACAAGCACACACAGTCCTTGTAGAATTCATGTGCATATGCAATCTTGTGTAGTAGCAGCTTGATTAACCATGAACTGATGGTAAAATTTTCTACACAAAAATTTGAAACATGCCTCTATAATGATACTACGAGGTATTCCTTTCTAACTTCACAGACAGTGTCAAACTACCTCACAAACAGTTTTGCAAATGCTCAGGAGAGAAACTAGCAGATCAGGTGGCATGGCAATACCTTATTTGTTGCTATTTTGAATTTTGCTCATTGAGACTGTTACTGTGAATTTTACTCATTCCTAACATTTATGAAAATACGAGGAATCAAAGACAGGTGTTGATCCCAAATACCAGTATAAGGTACTGAACAGTGACTCTGGGACAGACTCCCATAGAGGAAGATAGAAATATTTATAAAGTCTGGATTCCTTGTGAAATTAAGAAAATGATTAAATCTGCATAGCTAAAATTAATGAACATAGTTTGAAATTATAAAAAACATACTGGGTTTTGACGTGTCCATTTTCAGATGCCATCAACAAATATTCAGGTATAGAGACAACAGGTTTTGTTCATTAACAGTTGCATGGATTGTCATAGACTAACTATCATTGTTATTTGGAAATTTGTTTTTAATCCAGCAGCACCATGTTGCTAATGATTGAAACATCTACCCACAGCATCTTTCCTAACAGCAGAGAAATGCCATGGAATTGATTTTAATTAGCCTTTGGAAAAAAAAAGAATTATGTAGAATTCAAAATCCATTGTTCAAGTCATAAGCCAGCCAAGCTGTGTAAGAGGTTTATACAGCTAACTGGACATTAGGGACTCATGTCTGTGTTCAGAAATGTACTAACCATTTCATAGAAAAATGTAAGGGATATGTTCACTTACAGGCTATCTATCTAGGTAGTGATTTAATTATGATTATAATTGTAACAGAGAAACAGAGACAAAAACAGAGGCCAAATGCTTATATCCAGAGCAAAGTTCAAAAGGACTACAGGGATTTTTTTATAGATGAAGAACATGTGTCTGCATCATATGTTCAATATGCCTACATCAATGCATGTGAGCATTTTACTAAAATATGGTCATGATGTTCTTAAAATAAAGTCCATTCTCTGCTGAAATAATACAAATGACAAAACCAAGTTATTGATTGATATATCATGCCAGATCCTAGGAAAACAAGGCCAGATATTTTCATGTATTTTAATTTTTGCTAGTAGTCTATGATGATATCAATCAAATTCCCATAAAATGCTTTTTTCTTTGGCTAAACAACATGTATTTTTAGGCACTAAAATGTTGACATCAACAGCTGAAGAGGCATCAACTTTCCTTGCTGATCTACAGGTATTTGGATAATGTGAACCACAGAGCACAATGTAAAGAATCCTGACCTAAGTAGCTTACAAAATTTTAGGTTTCTGAGTATAGATTTCAAAAACCCCTGAAATTTCATTCTGAAAATACAATACACTGCAAGCATTGAAATCAAGAAAATGTTATGAATTGCAATAGGAGCACCATTTCACTACTGCCTTTTCCATTGAAACGTCATTGTTTTGTAGGACAACACTAAAGCATTTGTTAAATTTATTGCAGTTGTGCTTAAACGCTTATTTCCACTTCTGATGGTTCAGAAACTCTGGTCCCATTTTTTTGTGCATACTCTGCAAAGGGGTCTTGCTGGAGCTACGTGGAAGATTTGCTTCAGATATCCAAAGCTGGCTGTCTGAGTTCAAGATTTATTATGTTTATTAGCCATAGTTCATTATAATCAAATGGCAAAGTCAAGTATGTGCTTATTCTGTTTTGTGAAACAATTTAGAATTTTTTATTTTTTTAAAAAAGGAAAGGGGAAAAAGTAAACAAGGACAGAAGGTGAGCAAGAAACAGAAGGCCCAGCTAGAGGTTAAAATCATCACCTGGTATACTGAAGACCCAAGTATTTTAGTATGACTCTTCTCATGATAGGTCATTTTGATCTGGAAAGGCAATTCCATCTTGGGACTCCGGAAAAGTTTTGGTTTTAATGAATCATAACTTTTGCAATTCTTTCAGCACTTTTGCAATTCTCCCTAGTCACTAGGCTAATATCTCTAATTATTAGGTCTGCAGAGATAGCATTTCTCAGTCTTTTGAATCGTGGCTGAAAGGGGTTTTGGAAGTCACTTAGTCTAGCCCCCTACTCAGGCAGGGCTTACTTCAGAGTTAGATGAAGTAGTTCAGGTTTTGAACATCCTCAAGCATGGGGGTTGCTAAGCCTCTCTATACAACCTGTTCCAGTGCTGAATTTCTCTCATTGAGGGTTTGCTCTTTTTTTTTGCTTATATCCAATCTGAATTCCTCTTGATGCAACTTCCAGTTGTGATTTATTTTTCCATGCATACTTCTGAGAAGAGCTTTGATCTTTCTCCTCCATAACCACCCTTTTGGTACAAAATAGTGCAAATAGAACCCCACCACCCTTCTTGCCTGCAAGCTGAACAAACTAAGTTCCCCAAGCTTCTAAGTATATCTATACAAATCATATACATGCATGTATATATCATGTACTTGAGTCCCATACCCATCTTGGTGGCTTTCTGCTGGACTGTCTCCAGTTTCTCACTCTCAGTGGAACAAAACAGGACACTGCAATGTTATGAGTGCCAAGCAGAAGAGAATTATCATTTCTTTTGGCCCACAAACTACATTCTTGTCAAAGAAAACCTGTTGGTAGCTAGTCGTATCACCTCAAAAGCACTCCCCTGTCTCGTGTCCAGATTGTTGTCCACCAGAGCCCCCAGACTGCAGACCTGCTGCATTGCCAGTCAGACCACAACCTGGACCATTGGATGGGAATATTCCATCCCAGGAAGGATTTTGTATTTGTCTTCCTCTTCTTTATATGACTAGAAAAGGCTTCAGTGAGGACCTCCTCCTTAATCTTCCTATCTTTTTCCTTTACACAGTCCTAGAATATCCTTGAATTAAGATAACACCATGGAGCCGTGTGGACTTAGTTCCTAAGAATATTCAGAGCAAATACATCTCTCCTCTTTCTACAAACTTTGACACAAGTACTCTTTCTATCTTTTTGATACTTCATCTAATAAAGATTTGAAAGGGATGCAATTGAAGTAATATCTGATTTTATATCTGTCCAGTCTTTTTTGTCCTTTTCCTAGTTAAAGCTGCCTTCTTACAAAAGCATTTCTTCCAATATTCCAATCAAAGGTAGCCCTTTTAAATATAACGCAGTCAGGCAGCTGCTGTCTTAAAATGCGAGTCTTAAAACCATCTGCTATCAGTGACATCTGCCCGCGTTCCAATTGGTAAATGCTCTTCCTTTTTTTCCTGGAACGATGCTGCTCTCACCTATTTCAGAAATATACAAGCCTGGTAATATAGAATAGTTTCCCACTCATTTCTATGGCAAGCCCACAGAAACCCGTGAATAATGTCGCTGTTTGGCAGCTGGCTTTCCATATTTACATATATATGGATGGATGGATTTTCTTTTCAGTGTTAATTTGAAAAGGAATTCAGAGGACTGACACACAGAACTTTGGTACTAGTTTAATTTCAATTATTAAAGCAAAATAAAATAGCAATCTGTCAAGATTGTTCTGTTAGGCAGATTTTTCCTCAGAGAAAAAATTAACATCTTGGTACGAGTCAATAAGCCAGGTCACAGTTCAGTCTATACAGTCTCTTTGAAAACAGCCATGTTACATAAATGAAACTGAGACACATTTTGGATGAAAACCTTCTCCTGAAAACAACTAGTGAACTGCTTTGCTGGTGTTGCACTGCACTGTAATAGAGGGCAAAATACATTCCTATCACAAGTCTTCTGTCAATATGACCTCTCAAAGTTCACAGAATCAATGTAGTCCAACACTGAGCTTTAAAAAGCACATAAATCACTGAACGCAGGAAAGGAAGAAATGTTCTCAAATCTTGTAGATCAGAGCAGATCCACAATCATTTTATCAATTAAAAATAAAAATTTAAAAAAGGCAGTGAAAAAAACATATCTTTATTTCAATTGAGCAAATGGTCATGGTCCAAAAACTGTGCAAATCATGAGTATTTCACACAGCAAAGACGTGTGATGTCAATATCTGTCTAAGCTGCTTGTGAAAACCATTGTTAAGGTTATTTACTGTCCTGTCTCATATTTTCAAGATTTAATTTTCCAACTTGCTGTACCTTTTCAATAACTCTTTAAGAACTTGCTTCTGTTTGTTAATTCACAAGTTGAAGTTAAGAGCCAATATATTCTTCCTACTTTTCCCCAGTGTGTTTTAACTCACATTGCAAATACAGCAATCAGAGGTGGATAAAGTGTACAAACATTTTCAAAAAGAATCTGTCTCTGCCTAAATTTAGACCTTAAAAAGACCCTTGAGTATTTTACACTATATAACAAATTACATCTTCTAATTTTTGACCCGACAAAGGTAAATTATGATCAAGTCCAGAAAAGAAGAATTCATAGCAGGAAGGATGAAAGACACCTGAGTGGGAGAAGTACTAATGGCCTTTACAGTAATGCAGCATCAAGAAGCTTAATTCCAGAGAGCTTTCCACAATTCTTTTAATATTTCTTTTTCTTTATCATAGCATAATATGACATAAATTGACAACAGAAATGTCAACAGTTCGGGCTCTAAACTTCAAATTGTCATGCTCTATTAACACTGTTTTTCTGTGGGATTTAACCTGTCAAAGAAGGAATCACCAAGGAGTAAGGTCTATGGTTGTCTTATGCACTAAATCCCTCTTCTCAGTGATCCACAAGTGACTAAGTAATCCACAAGTACTTTTGGTGACACCGCAAGACAGAAAGTTAAAACAGGTCAGTCTCAGGTTAGGGTGATAGGAACTTTGTTCTGCACATGCAAAAGAAACACAAAAATCTCAGGTGTTTAAAAACAAAAAAGTCCATGAGGAATAAGTGCATGAGGGCAGCTCTTCCTGCCGTCACCGTGTTTAAGGGAATTTGACTACATGCAATTGTACACAACAAAATTACTCACACACGCACACTCATAGTACCAGTACTTCTGATGTGTGGTAGCATGAATGTTTTTCTTTCCATTCTTTTCAAGATCCACAGCTGTGCTTTGCTAGTGTTCTCACTATGCAGTGATGCAAGGTGGGCCTGGGTCCTAGGAAAGGAATATGATGAGACCCCTTAGTAGATCACTGCTCAGGGCCATTGCCTCGTGGATTCACATGCAGTGGCACTGCCTCTACATTTACACACAGTTACATACCTTACCTGCTTGCACTATAAGGCTTATGAGGAAACCTGCTATGACACTTTCCTACTGAGGAGTATTTGAATATTAGTAAGGGCTGAGGTCAGGCACCCTATGTGTTGAACTTTGCAGGGACAGAGGGAGGCTGTCTTTGCTGGTAAATTGAAAGTATCTCCCCTTTTGTCATGACCTGGACCTCCGGGGTTCAGAGTGGCTACTCAAACTGAGAACTTAATTTGCTCTACAGTGCACATAGTCTGTGGGGAAAAAAATCACAACAGAAGTCAAATTAGGAGGGGCTTACTATCAATGTAGAATTGTTTTATAGAATGACCTCTCCAGTGCTGAGCAAATATTGGTTTTGGAAAATGAAGTGGGAAGTTTTACTGCTGTTGTCATTTGACTGAATTGTATGGCATCATGTTTGGACAGAGTCTCTTGTGCTGCCTTGAATAATTACCAGTAGTATTTATGAATGTGAGGAAGCATGGGAGATGTAGCTGTGAACCTGTGGGGTAAAAACTGTGTGTGCAGCTACAAATGAAAATTACTTTCTTCAATTTTCGAGTAATTACTTATAGCTATATTTCACCCTATAAACACTCTAGGACATAATTTTGAAACTAGCACCTACTTAAAATTTATTCCTTTACCATTTCAATCGTTTTGATTTTCCATCCTTCAAAACATTCCTTCTCCTTAAAAATACTTCTTCTACTAGTATTTAGGATTTAATAGCTACACAGAGGCTTTAAACATCATTTTTTAGTCACTTATTTTCCCCTACAAACAAGTGGTAAGATTCTCTTTCTTATATTAGTTTTATACTGGAAAAATGCTGAGCAATAGACAAATAAAGTGCTTCCTCTTTTGTACAAGTAAGAAGCAAATTGGACCAGCTATTTAGATGTGAAGAGGCATCTTAAGGAGAATATATTGGAATAAATGGAGAGATTTTTAATAAGGGAAGAGGGGGTGCACTTAATAGAAAGAGCATATAGAGACCCTGACTGTGGCTAATGTGCATAAAAAATTCAGCCTGTCAGATCCTCACTTTTCTAATTCAGTAATCTAAATAATTTATTTGACATTTTAGCTCAAGATGACCTTTCTTGGGAAAAAATTACTGTTTTAAACTTTTAGCAAGTGCAACCACTGCAGAGGATTGCTGTTGAAGTCTGCTTTTTCACAAACGAGTAAAGGTTAACCTTGTACAGCTCAAACACATTTCTGACCCTTTTAAACAAGTTCACAAAAAGTCATTTAATTTTTTAAAAATAGTTTCAATTATATTGCAATATTTGTGTTAAACAAGCTTCCTCCTCTCCTCCCCTTTTATTTCCGTTGCTCGGAAGCCATTTCCCATGTGTTCAGAGGGATTTAGGCAAAGGACTGATTTTGAATGAGTAAAGGTACCATTCTACAAAATGTTACTTATAAGGAAAGTTCCATAAATTGAGTGAAAATACATGGTAGATTAATAGGTGAGTAGGTTAAAACAGCCACTAGTAATAGCAAGAAAATGACTGTCCAGAGGTTCACAGTTCCCAGATCGGTCACTTGACTCAAGTAATCAGCCTCAGAGCTATGCCACAAAAAATGATCATGTCTGTCCCTAGATTCTCTTCCTCTAACTAAACAATCCCATATTTTGCAGAGGGCATTTCAGTGGTTCTACTAAAGGACATTTAGTGTAATTTTACTTTGCTATTTCTGATAATTTATCTAACTTTCCGACAGGTCACTAAAAAAATCTTTCAATGTAAGGATTAATATACCCCCAATTGTACATAATAAAGGCTATAATTCTCTCAGGGTGTACAGGTGACTTTACAGGGGTACATTATTTATTCTTGAAAATGTGAATTTGCTAGAATGGCTGAAATATAAAGGTTTCAGAGTCTGTGCAAAAGCTGCAGTGCAGCTGCCAGCTACAAGAGGACCTAAGTTACTAGCTATCAAAGAAATAGATAACCAGCCATACTTAAGTCACTAGTGAGATAAAAATACAGGGTCTAGTGTTATTTTTTTCCCCTAATTTGCATCATGTGTGTGGTTCCAGATCATTGTATTACTCATATTGGTGTGCAACTGGAAGAACTTCAGTGTAGTCAATATGAAGCCAGTGCAAGTTTGATATAAGAGGAGAAGCAGTACACTTGTCTCTGCTGTGATATTCTCTCCTCGTGCCTCCACTGATGTCAGTTAGTGCTTTCTTTTCTGACATAACAGTGGGAGTTTGATCTGGTACGCCCGCACATACCAGTCAAAAACTGCTACAAAAATAGGGAGCTGAATGATCAGTGAGGCTTATGCTCCTAAGGCATTTTGGCAGTTTTAAAATCCAGCATAACTGTAATCAACCTTTTAAAGGCTTTCAGTATTAATATCTCTTAATTAACAGTAGTGGGATTATCTACCTTGCAGATAGTGTTAGAAGTGCAGACGCAACTTAGTTTGCAAGAATTTATTAGATCAGGTGTGCTACTACATTAAAAACTTGTTACTTCCAGGGACAGCTTGTCTCTAGAAGTGGTGTGGCTGTTCTTGTGCCATACAGAGATAAAACTAGTGAACCCTTCCCCTCTTGGAACCAAGCTAAAGCATGGAAATCCAGCCTGCGCTACTCTTCCCCACATTCCAGTAACTGGGAACATTGGGCAAAAACATTCCAACACAGTACACTGTGAGTTTATAATAGCTTTAACTGACTCATTGACAATTAGAATGTGCCATGTGCATATATATTACAATTGCTCCATTAACCAGTAAAATGAAGACTGGTCTCATGTGGGAACTGCCCATATTCACTTAAGGCATGCCCACTGGCTACTTTAATTTAAGGCATCCAAGTTTACAGGAGATGACTTAGATTTGCTGTATAGGCAGCATTTTATGCATTGCTTGTATTTTTCTATCTGACATGATTTTTGCAGCTCTCAGCCTTCTCAAGCAGATGTCTAGAGAGCATAGCCTTGTGAGATAAAACATTATGGGGCTGTAGTTTGTGCAGTTAATGAAGTGGTATATAACACAATATTTGTGAGATGTGAATGGTTTCCACTTTATGCAAAATGTAAAATGTCATGGCAAAATAGTAGTAAAGCTTACAACATTATTAGATCATGATCACTCCACTGTTAAACTTCTTCAAAAGTGAAAAGCTTGTTTTGTAGTTCTTTATTGTCTATCTACCATATGCCAAGATGTTACAAAATACTACTTTTGCTATCTAAATTTCTGTTATTCAGTCAGAAAACTTTAAAAAGGGTTTGATTTTGAGTAAATTAAATTGGACTAATAGGATTAAATTGAGATTTCAGAACTGGACATGTTGAAAATATGAACTGTTACTAATAGGAGAAAATGCTTTCAGCACTTTACTGGGTAAAGCTAACAAAAAGGAATTGTTAGCTGCATACACTGCTATATGAATTATATTGCTATTTGGCATGATTGCAAAGTTAGTTGCTCTATGAAAAAGCACTGATTTACTAACACTGGGGTAAGGGGAATCCTGCTCCCTTGACAAAAATGGCCTGAAGGTAATGTCATTGTTTACTAGTTTCTAGTCCTAGATAGTTGTCCTGTTAACCTTGTACTAGTTTTGTATCTTCATTTCTACTGTATCCCAAAGACATATGAGCTGTCTTAGATGATAAGAGAGGCAGAGTTTGTCGAGAGACATAGTATTATCTCTTAAACCAATGGATAGTATTAGATGGTATTGGAAGTCTCATTAAGATGTAGAGGTTTAGAGTTGAACAATAAGTCTTGGACAAGGTTTATCTTTGAAATTATGTTTTCTTTAGTTTTAATTTTTAGAAATGTGTTTTTGAAGTATGATTGAAGTATGAAGTAACTGTAGCTCTCTGTTGAGAAAATACCTTGGGAAGAGAGGGACTACTCAATTTTTCTCTAAGCACTGGCAGGGTTTTTCTGTTATGTAAATTGTTGTCTTGTACTTCATAGGCTGAGACAACTGCCAGATCTTAATGACTTCGAAGGAACTTGGGTCTGGATTGGAATTAGTAATCTAAAAATGAGAGGTTTGTTCCTCCCATTAATGGTTCTATATAACATCTATATTTTCTGTGTTGTAAGCCTGTTGCTGTTGCATGCAGTACTGAGGCTCTAGTAATGTCATTGTTATAAAATTGTAAAATTATGTTTAAATCTTCTTTCTTGTTTTGATCCTCATTATGCAAATTACATGTCTCAGAACTGTCTACCTATCAGTTATAACTTTGGCTGGTGTTCACATGACTTTTCTTGAAAGATGTTTCTAAACATTTTTTCCAAATTGATTTTCTTTACCCTTATTTATTTCCTATGCATCTGTGAGGTCCCTATGTTAAATAAAAATGTCTTAGGGTGCATGTGGCAGTTGGTGATTTTTGTTCTAAAGCTATTTAATAGATATCTCAGTAGTCTCCACGGGGAAATACATGGAGAAAAAATACTGAGGTACGGAAGGACTGGTCTTCTGTGCTTTTGGATACTGATGCTGAAGGGCACTTTTTGGTATTCCTATCTCCAATTCACAACCAAATTGTGTCAAGGAAGATAGCATTATTCCTTTCTAACATCAAATGAAAATACAGAATTCTCAACTGACCAACTATTAGTTTCCACACAGTGTTTGGGACAATTTTCCCTTCCCTAAAGCAGCTAAGAAGAAATGCTGATAAAGCCATTTGTCAATTCAAAGGAGCAAGGAGAAGGTATTGCCAGGTGGTACATGAACTCATGAGAAGGAAGCTAACAAATCTATTTCTTCCCATTGTATAAGAGGGCTTCTTAAAATGTTCCTGTGCTTTTAGGAGATCCCACAGAACAAATAAAATTTGGAGGAATTTCTCTCACCTGTTGACACTGTTTTTCATGAACTCCTGATGTGAATGTAGTTTTCTCCCCTGGGTTTGTCTGGCCTGAATAACAGGGGAGGATACAGTCCTGATTATAGCAGGGCTCTGTGTATTTCTGAACATAAATTAAAATCACTGTTGTTCCTTAGGTGTAGGGCAGAGATATGACCTTACATTTGAGGACAGTGTAGCACTTGAAGGTCTGGCATGAAGAACGGTAGAATTCACACAGTAGATTACTATCTGCTGCTCCACAACTCATTTGGTTAAGGTCAAAAAGCTGCTTGTAAAAACACTGTATGATTTCCTAAAAAGGCATCTCATTCTTTATCCCACTGAGTGGCATTGTGACACATAGAGGTCAACCTTAGTGACCATTAAACGAGCAGCTACTGAAGACGGTGAAAGGCAAAACTATTTTCCAGATGGAGCTGGGAAAAGGCTGGAACCAAGTACTCTGAACACTCCCGATGTCCAGGAAACACAGGGTCTTAATCAGACATCAAATTCCCAACACTGTGTTTTGAGCTATGCCTCATATGTCTGCATTTTTGCTTCAGACAGATTATTGGGTTAATACTGTGTGCTATTAAAAATGTTGCCCTATGTTAAAATGGTTGTAAAAGTGATAGACATCTGAAAATTGTATCAGACCCAAATTTGTCTTATGACTGTATTTCCTATAATGTGAAAATGCACCAAAAAATATAATATTGTTCAATTTCTAGTTGTGGTGTTGTTTTTGTAAAACCATAGTAAAACTAAATTTGTGCCCCAAATGACCAGAATATTTACAGGCAATGTGTTTGTGGAGTAGGATAGGGACATTCTTACATTTGTGCTTTTCATCCACCAAGAGCACTGTCATAACGTCTCTACTTGGTAAGTTGAACTGGGGCAAGGTGGGGAAGTTTTACTACTGATTCTTACTGGTGGTCTAAAAGCTGAGTACTCTCACAAAGCCCAAATTTAGGTAGTTAATCCCAGCCACCTCATTGAGGTAGCTAACAACCTCAGCCAACAAAGGAGAGTCAGTTAAGAGTACCCAACTAATAATTTTCAACGGAGTTTCAGAGTAAGAACTCATCTCTTTTCAGTAATGATATAGTATGATTATAGCCAGCCAAGAGCCTGCTAAGCCAGATGCCTAAAATTTGCTTAACTGCTAGAGGTTTTGCTCTAAAGGTGCCCTAAATCTGTGCATCATTAGTTAAAACTTTTGCCTCTCTGATGCACACTATAGTTCATAGATCTGTGTTCTCACTAAAGAAACAGGAATTGTTGACCATTTGCTGGTTTTGACCTGTGATGGATGATAGTGGTTGATATTTTTTTGTTAAGACCATCACGGCTTGAGACTGGAACACAAAACATTAACTGCAAGGCCTGCATGAAAGCTATTTACAAGATATTTACATATCTACACACCAAGAAATTCGCAAAAACCAATTTTGTATCAGAAAGCCGAGTTGCACTTCTGTATATGAAAGAAAGAAATTGGTTTGGATTTCAACCTTTAAATGGAATTACTCAAAATGGATGAGAGGTGGAATGAACCATCATCTATATAAAATTGGCAGAGAATATGGGGATAATTAGAGAAGAGGATTTAAACTCTTTTATCTCTACAGCATGTTTAACTTCAACACATACTGGTAGCAATACCAAGTTACTATAAACTGTTGGCTTCCCGGTAAGCTGTGTGAAATAAATCTGGTGACATCTGTCCAATTTACACTGTTAAATAAATGCTCCCTCTTCATGGAACTCATACCAATTTTAGGTACACATTGGCATCCTTCTTGGAAATCTTGTGGCACCGGACTGAAAAGAGCTGAACTGTCTAATAATACCAGAAAGCGCTTCCTCCATTTCTAGCCATCTTGATAGGAGTTTCTGTGTGTGAAAGATGCAAACAACATGGTATGTAAGTCTTCTTTCCCCAGGGATATCAATCTGACCCTTTTCAAAGCCACTCAGCTTTCATATTTTTTTCTTGTATGCTAAGTACATTTCAGCCCTCATGTTCAAACATGGATGCTCTGGCTGGAAATGCTTCATTCTTTCCTAGGAATTATTTTTTCATTATTTCCCTGTCATCACTACTCCTTTCTTACTTAATGAAATAGTGTGGTGGGACATATAGGTTCATGTGAAATTAATCCTGAGGCTGAAGTAAACTTTTGGCCTAAAATTCTTTTCCAAGAAGAGCAACACAAGAAATAATATCTTCACTTAGTCTCAGATATCTGTACGGGCTTTTGTGCAGCTGTAATAAATTATTCACTAATTTATTTGTAATCAGACTATTTGATCTGCTATTAGATGGGCAGCCCAGTAGGTAAAGAAAAGTACAGAGATGGAGCATAGTATTCAAACTTGTTACAACAGGTCAGGGACCAAAAATGAGAATGTTCACATGGTTTCTATTACATTGGAAAAGCTAGCACTCCATTGTGCTATACTTTCCAAATGTTATTGAAACCACTTATTTTAATCTTATGCAAGATTAAAATAGCTGTCACATACACCTAGCTGATGTTAACTCGCTTCCTTTGCAGTTTACTGAGTGGGAAAGGATATCCTGGAGGGTGAAAAATTTTAGACAGGCTTTGTGAGTGCCGAAGGAGAAAAAAACAAAAGATACAGACATATGCATCCCCCACACCGTGATACCTTAATTTCCTTACCTTTTTTTTTTTCGCCCTCTCTTTTCTTATATGGCTGCTTGATTTGATTTGAGAGATAGAATTGCCTTCAGAGTATAAAGAAAACGAAGTTTTTAATCATGAGTTGCAGCAAGCCAAGGACATTTCTGAAAAAGCTTTAGTGGGCAAATTTAACAGGTCCTCCCAAAACCTCACCTATAAAGCAGAGTGTGTTTTCAGTGTATTTCCTCTGAAAAAAAAAGAAAAGAAAAAAAAAACAAAAAGAGGACAAGCATATGGCAAAACCAGAGAACCATTTGGAGAAGACAGTCTTCACCGGAGGACAACAGAGAGTGTTTTTAGACTGAAGGCATTCAGCCCATTTTCTGTTATTCAGGAAGAAACAGTAATATTTCTGGTCCACCCATCAAGCTTCTCCTCAGCACGGTACTCCTCCCTCCCCCCTGCCCGTCACACTTTGCTTAAAAGCAATTCATTGTGGTCTGCTGTTTTATTTTATTTTTCCAGCCAGAAAGTGTACTGTTATTCTGTAAATGTTTTCTTGCTGTCATACTCCGCAGACGATTTTCTTCCTATTTTTGGAGGCCTGAATCTGCCTTTGGTCACACTATTTGCTCCTCTATGGTCACCTCTGAGAAGATTAACCCTTTCATTAAAAAACCTTGACCAGGGTCAAACTACCGCCTGGCTCGGGACTCTTACATCCCTTTGATCTCCCAGCTATGGAGAAATTATTAGCAAATTCTAAGCCTTCCCATGTGATTTGTTTTTGTAAATTTGTAGAAATTATTCCTAATCCTATTACGTGGCCGAGGGCAAACCTGCATTAAATATATGAGACTTTTTGTTATGTGGCAGATGGATAATAAAGGAATGCTGAATGCAGCCCATTCCAAGTTATGGGAATCTGGACACTTCATCAGCATTCACTTAATCCTCTGCCATGGCCTACGCCTTTGATGAATGCTCTCATTTATGACCACTGATGCCACTCACTTAATTTCAGAGAAGAAAAATAATACCTAGCTGCTAATGTGAATATTTGAGTTTATGGCTGTACAATGAATAATTGTGACATTATCAGGGGAACATCTTCTTATACATTATTCACTTGTATAGACCACATTAACCAGAGAAAGGAAACTTGCAGTTTTGCATCTTCCATCTTCTTTGGAAGGTAGACACCATGCAGACAAAAGTCAGTGTCTTAACCCAAATTCTAGCTGACAGTCCGTATCAGCCCTCACTATATTTTGCTCATTGTGGTGCCAATCTCCTATCTCACCAATGACATTTTTTCAAAGAAAGAGTGGATTTCCTAGAGACTCTACCCCATGGAACTTCCATGGCTTTTTATTGAATAGGAAAATGTATCCCTCCTTTTTGCTTTAATACTGTTGCCATGTAGCATGTCTGTAAATTTAAGCTGAAAATTAAGACAGCACAAAGTTTTCATTTGTACTTTATAAAAATTGGAGTCCCATATTCATAACATTCTTTTCATGCATTTCAAAATAAAACTAAAATTTATAAATAAATATAAAATTTATAATATTTCAGAGCTTCTCATTTATTAGCTTGCAGCTTTCTCACTCGGAATAAGAAATATTAAGGTGTGAAAAACATATTGACTTGTTTTATAGAAATTGATGTTATCTGAGGTAGGTGGGGTTTTTTGAGCATGTTTGCAGTGTATCTGATTTCTCTCAAGTTCCTTTATTTCACTGGGGAGAAATGTGATTACATTCATAGTGTAAATATTATTTTTAATTGGAAACACTTCCACATTTTAAAGTGTATTTATTTACTTTTCTGATTGTATAGCAATATCTAAGAGTAGGAGTTTGCTATGTTTTTAGCCTCCTTTTCTGCAAGTGTGGTTATTTTAGTGGGTATTTAATGGTGCTAAAACTCCAAAAGTAGAACCCTGCTGTCCCTTTTGGTTTTCATGTATAAAACTTAGAGGTAAAATGAAGTTCTGATAAATCATCAGTGTGAGAAACGTGTCTGGATTTAGTAAACTGTAAGTAAAAAAACAGTTAAACGTCTTTTCCTGGTGGGAGTTTTCACACACTGTAACTAATTTGCTGGAATCAACTAGAATATTCAATGAGAATAAAAATATATAGTTTATTTATTTATAGTATATTTATTGATCACTGCTTTGAAATGTAGTGCAGAGGTCTATCAGGACACCCTGGACTGACTGCTCCAAAATGAATATGGATAGGAGTCTCATGTAGAGTAGTTGCTTCAGTTATCTTCTTCCATACTGTCACCTAATTTAACACACATGCTGTACGAGACACACGCATGCTTCTGCACACAGGTTTTATTTTGTATTTACTGTAGATAGTGAGGTGCCTGTCAGAACCCAGAGTACTCTCAAAGTGGAAGGTTTTGTCTGGAGAAGGGATTGTAATTCCTTGTGCAGTGTGTCCGTGCAATTATAACGATCCAAGATCTTTTTTTTAAGGTAGGAAGAAATGCAAACTATTCTGTGATTATAAAATGATACAATGATAAAAGATTACAACTTAATTGACTTCAGGGAGGGCAAGGAATGGCCTTAATTTAACATAATAATGTACTGAGCTAAATTCTTCTCACCCGTTTGCATCTCTATGCTGATTTCAGATGCTTCTGTTTTTTCCCCTGAGAATCACTAATCTAAACATTTCTGCAGAGTCACATTATTATTTCTAAAATATTCTATTCCCAGAATAAAAAAAAGAAAGTACAGTATAGATTTACAAAAGTAGAATACAACAATACAAAGCCTATTAACAGCGGGTCAAATCTTCCAATCCATCTTTTGGTGAAAATCTTCATGATGCCAGCCAGATATTTAGCTTCAAATAAATAGCACAAAAAATTGATGCAAATAGCATTCCCCCCTCCCGAAAATTATGGTATAGACCATAGTAGAAATTTTATTGAAGGAAATCTATCCTGAAATGCAGAAACTAAACGAGAAAAAATATACATGGATGGACTTTAAATGGTTTTCATGTATATATATATACATATATATATTATTACCTTGGTATAAGTAGTGGGCAATTAACAAAATCCAGATTGGATCAATTTTTGGAACATCTTCAAAATATATGGAGTTTGAGAACTAGAGTGACAACGTATTTTCCTCACAAGCATAATGGCAATGGAATCACGTAACATTTACCTGTGGTGTGGCCAACCGACTTTGGCAGTTAGCTTTGCAAAACCGTTCTTTATTACTATAATAAGAATGTAAAGGCTTCATTATACATGATATATGATCAATGTCTGGGGATTACTTACTATAGCAGTTAAGGCTTTACTGATCAGTCCTGGTCAAACTCCCTGTTTGATAGTAAGTACTGATCATGCTGTTAAACATCTTTCACAAACTATAAATTGGAGACGATTATACAAGAGAGCAGGGGCAGTATAAATATTTTTGTTGTTGTTTACTAGCATTAGAGCTGACAGCTAGAACACTTCATTTTTCAGAAAGTGTAGGGAAGGGGGTTTAAACCTTCTTTTTTACAAGCAAGTTGATACAGACTTGTAGGCTGTTCACTGAGTTTTCCCTTACATTTTTAAAGCTCCTCTTACATGGGTTCTTAGAAGAATTTTAAATGAGTCTAAACAAAGCCTTGCTGAATGTAATATTACTGTAAAACAAAGCATTCTTTTCATATCTGTGATGAGAAGGTAATGAAAACACTGGTGTGGTGGCTCCAATCTTGCAATCAGAAGAGCTTGCTTGAGTATAAAGCATAAGAAGGAAGGGTAAGCTGCAGAACCAAGAGAAATCTCATCTACCGAGGCAATGGTGGGGCACTGGCTGTTTAGTACTGGTCACTGAAAGCAAAGCAAAAATGGCCTCCTGCCCACCACCTATGGGTTTGTGATCACAGAGTAATCCTCCAGACTCAGTGGCTGAAAAAAAATGTTTTACTGGAGAGCAAGATACGCTCATGGCTTCTTTTTCATGAGTCTGTTTTCCACTTTGATTGTCTTTGAAGCACACAGCATATATCATGTGTGATAAATTATACTTTGCTGAAATGTTGCCTTGCTAAAATATGCTAAGAAAGCTCTGAGCAATATTTACAAATAGTTTAAGTGTCACAACAATACACCCACCACTGATGCTTCCATCAATTTTACTGTAATAAGAATTGTAATAAAGGATACAACTTTTAAGTATTATGAAAGTATGCTTTATAAAGAAAGATAATTGGGAGAAAAATCCCTAAAATCTGTATCAAAATAATTTTGCAGATTCTGCTTTCAGAAAAAGCAACCACAATCTCTCTTCCCTCAGAGGTATCATATGGTTCAATGCTGTTGTTGTCTATCTTTCTTTTTGTCCCATGTAGTTCCCATTAATTTCCTCATAAAGCTCAAAAATCAGCTGCGGTTACTATAAATTAATTTGAGTTGTGCTATTGGAAAGAAGAACAACCTTACTTTCCCATTTAGGATAAACTTCCATCCTGTACACCAAGCGTTAAATACTGCTGCCTGTTACATGAGTATAAAGCTGGTGTCGTTCCACTGCCACCGAAGGAAGCCGTTCAAATTTACACCAGCACGAAAGAAGGAAGAACTAGACCTTCTCCTGAGCATTTGAAAATCACTCCAATATATTAATGAATACTTCTCTTGCATCCAACTTTATGTTTCTAAGATCTTCCTTAGGGAAGGTAAGAAAGGCATTCAAAAACAAGCTAAGTCCTTTTTTTCCTGCCCACCGTTATCTTTATTTGTCATTTTTAATGGACTGTGGAATATGCCTGCTATATTTGTCAGTCACAAGGGCTTGTTTCACCCACTGGCATCAATGAGTAACACAGGAGTGAATTTAGCTTAGTTAGTTTTGTTCTAGCAGGTTACTATAGCTGTCGATCCACACCACTTAGGTCTTGACAGAAACATAATCGTGTTATATGGGTATATACAGAAGAAGTAGTTAAAGTATATTAGAAAACATATACACTGAAGTGGATCATTTTTTTTGGTCTAAGGAAGCAAAGCACAAGCTGAAGGCTGTTTCTCTAGCTGGAGCTTGCTGTTATTTGGTTAACCAAAAGGAAATATGGTGTAAACTAGAGAATTCATGTTCCACCTCCCAAACACATTGTCCTGTTTTCTGCTAAAATGGATCTATAGATTGAGTGACTTCTTGAACTCTTTTTCTCATGCTGGAAGCAGAGCTTGTGAAAAGAAAAGCCTAAACACCCAGACCACACCAGTGGTCAGGATCTCAAGTCTGACACTGCCAATATGCATTATATTCTAGCTGGATTTTTAGCATAGCAACTGGGGATAATATAGTCAGGTGAAATCTAAACTAATTTAGCCCACCTTCAAAATTCTGCCAAAGACCAAACTGCATTTTCTTATTAATAGCAATGCTTAGACCTGCTGCCCTCCTACCGTGAAACACATATATCTATGGAGAGCTTCTAATTTATTTATTTATTTTTCTGGCAAAAGCCCTATAACAGATGTTTTGTTTTACAAATTAGGTGTACAAGTAGGTTTACATGCAGTTAGCAGAACTTGAAGAAGCAAATAGCCCTTATATTTAATAACAAGCACCCAGGAAATGTCCAGTGAATTCCAGGGCAGAGTGTTTGTTCAGATGAGCTACAAAGCAAGCTGGGATAGAAGAGAACTTGTGGGTCCCTGTTTAGTATTAAATTTTCAGTCTTGATGTGACTGTATTATTTTATCTCTGTGAATTTAGTGCATTTGATATACGGTTATAGCCTAATAAATGTAGCAATAAATATTACATTTGTATTCAATTTCAGAGGTCTCCTTCCCTCCCTCACACCAGCAGCAATGGGTGTGATCTTATAAGGGTCTGACTGTAAATAATCTGGTTAAATACAAGGTTACTGATGCACTGACAATATAGAGTTACAGAGACTGTGGTAAGATTCCAGCCCCCAGATGTGTCTCCTTGCTTCAGTCAAAGCAGATGTATTTGATTTTGAAAAAGCAATGCATAATCTATTTTTGTTTGTTCAATAAAGGAACTGTATATTTACCATATCTTTAGGGATTACGTTTTGATGTTTTCAAGGAAATAATTTCAATGCTTACAAATTGTTGGATGACATTTCCTTGTACATTTTTAAATAAGATATGCAGGGAAAATATTTCTAGTTCTAATCTTTTTATTTAGAATAGAAAAGCTATGTGTAATCTAGAAGATGAAATATGATATCTTTATTAAAGTGGCACATGCTAGCTCTATTACACTTGCAGGTCTGCCAGTATATCCATTAAGGAATCCATTTTTCAGACTCTTAATACTTGTCTGTATTCATACTGGAGTGAAACTTGGCACTCAGGTTTATAGCCCAGGAGCAATTTGTGCTGCTATTTACAAATGTCTCTTGGTATTCATTTAAAAAAATGTTTTTCTATTAAATGCCTGAAAACCATTTGGTTATTTAAAATGCAAATGGGAACAATATTAAAAAGAGAACTCTTGACTGCTCTAGGAGTCTCATGTTGTAGCCTGATAATACTTTTGCTATATGAAGTTTATCATAGTAAACCATTTTGGAATGAGCTGAAAGTTAGGAGATGGAGCGTTTTTTTGAGATTAGAGAGCTTTTATGCCCCCAAGAGAGCTGATTCTATTTACCATTTAGCTAATACATACTTTAAAAATTGCATATGCCCTTATTTGCACATTGTAATACTCCAAAGGTTCTTACACTCAGGTAAATAACAAGTTTTGTAAACAAAAACTGAGTATGAATTTATATAATTCAGTGGTTTATTTCAGTGCTGAATCTATTAATAGTCCATCATCACGGCATAGTGCTGTTTATTTTAGTTCTTTTAGGTTGTTTCTTAAAATAAGTAAGTAATTCTACCTAAGTATGTCATTTTACCTTGGCGAAATGAGGAGGAGAAAAGAGCACATCCAACAGAAGTTGAGTCATATCTTCCATTGTCTTACTGTTTGAATCTAAATTTACAGGGATTTAATTTGAATATACTTTTGCTTCTTTGTTTATATATTATCATTTCTATTTGTTCTTTAGATGAAACTTCAGTTCTTCCGAAATGAAAATAACTATTACCATTTAATTCTGAACAAAGCACTTTATCCTCAATTGACATGACTAGCTCTGTTGACATTGTACTATTTTACACCAACTGAGAGATTTCCCTGGACTCCTAAGCACATAAAAATTTCTTAAATAATTTGAGAAAAGTTTGAAACATAGCATTTATAAAGCATTGATATTAAATCTCATCATAAATAAAGATCTATTCCTACTTCTTAATTTAAATTTCTATTCTGAAAATAAATAAACTTAAGATGATGAATAGAATTTTAATAACTCATTATCAGACCGGGTTTCTTAATTTTGTGTAAACTACTGTAGTCTAAGCTGGAAGCACTGAATAAAATGTTACAAATAAAAGAAAACCAAAGTCAAGTGTTCTTTATACCTTCAGGTCACATCAGATTTTAGGGGTTTAGAAAAGCCCCATCAAACTCCATTTAGACTTCAGGAATAATTCTTTAAAACAGTTCTGTAAACAAAATGATTCATAGCATAGATTTTTTGTTCAATTATGTAGTTGCTGTTCCTCAGTTGTGAAAAGTGTATAGGGTTTTTTTCAAGACTGTACTTTTCACTTCTGCAAACCTAAATTTTAGTCTTGGGTTCTGAAAAATCAGAGGCTATTTAGAATACAATAAAGAATAAAAATGTGATCAATTGTAAGAAGTATTTCTGTGAAGTCTGAACAAAGTGGGAATCTGAATTGCAGCCCCAAGTATTTAAATAAGCTATTACAAAAGGAGTGCTAGGAACCATTATATTCCATGATTTCTTGTGAATAATAGAAATGCTCTCTATGAGGTATTTTTACTTAAATGGAATAAATGTTTGAGAGAGATGGTGTTCATCCACTGTAACCTTTCACGCCACTACTTTTGGTATTGTTATAACTTAATCTATTAAAAATCTGCTTTGAAGCTATTAAAAATACTCTAAAACTTAGAAAGAAGTGTAGTTTTAACCACCATACATTTGTATCTCCATCTTTTGGTATTTTGTCATTTATGCTTTAATGACATCAGTGTAGAATTTCAGCATTCTTATACTGAAAATGCCTGTCATATACAAACAACATTATGGCACTTTTAGTATAATATGCCTATAGTAGTGCTATTATTTAATGGTGTGCTTTTATATTGCTCCAGTAAGTTTTTAAGGATAAATGTGCCTACATCATATACTAGTCCTGAGGCTAGTAAATGGGATTACTTGCTGTTAATAAGGTGAGCAGGCTTTCAGCTCTAGTTATGATGGTCCTGATCCAGTAGCACTGAAGTAGAAAGAAGTGTCACACTTATGACTTTAACAAGAACATAAGCAATTTCTGAGTCCCAGTTCATCAAACATCTTGTTTATGGTTGGTGCTTTTTATTCATGTGCTTAAGAGTTTAGCTGACTGGGGCTAGGATTGCTCAATTGTCATTTAGGAAGAGAGGTCTGTTCTCTGTGCTCTTGCCTCTGCCCAAGGAACAACCAAATTAAGTATTGTCTTAGATTTTTAAAGTTAAATTTAGGAAGTCTTCTTATAGTGCTGTATGACCACACTGCAGCCAAGGGTGCTGCTTAGATACAGGTAAGAATATGGCTCAAGTGGGGATCAGTCAAAAAACCAAACAAGGAAATACATTTTTTTCCAAACATATGGAGTGATGTTACAAAACCACGTGTGCCATTGCTGTTTCCATGCAGCAGTACTACATGAAATTAATATAACACTGCATATTAGGGTACTATTCATTGGATTTTGGAAGATTTAGTACCCCAAATACTTCCTTTTCATGCAATGTGACCAATGCTTATGAACTGATGGAGAAATATTTCTTACTTAGAATAATTTGTTCTAAATGCCAGAGATATCCTGAAGTTGGGCTTTTTGAATGGAAAACAGGTGAGTAGAAACAATTGGTTTGTATATTTTATCAGTGAATAAGGCAAAAAATACATTTTCTGTCTTTCTATTAACGGGTGCTTGATTTGAAGTATTATTTTCTGATGTAAGATAGTTTTATGAAACTGTTTTTTGATATTACATCACACACTTATGAAAATGCTTATAATATGTGGGTTTTTTAAAATTTTGCATTATATTTGTTCTTTCATAATCTATAGAGTCATGGTTGGCATATTCTTTTTTTTTGACTATGTATGGACTTCCTCACTGAAACCACAAACAAGCTGGCTTTCCAGCTAAAACATGAGATGCATTCTCTGGGCTCACATAACCAATAAGTATCATCTTCAAGAAGTAAATAAAAAGATTCATTACCATTAAAACCTCCAATAAATTACATTTTTGAGATATGAAAAGAATGCACTTAAATTGGCTGGATGCCCAAGTAGTCTTTGGACTATAGTGAAATTTGAGAAATAAGAATAGGTGAATGTATCACATCACATCACAAGGGAACTTATCCTTTAATAATGACATCAGTTTCATGTCCACTAATATAGTTCGAGTGCTGTAGGTTACTTAACTGCAATGGACCGAGCTTTCAAATCCAGTTAAATATGTCCTTGCTGTTCCTTTTGAAATGAGATGGCATGGTCTTGAGAAAATGGAGCCCTTTTAATTCTGCTGACTTTTGTCACAGTTTGTATCCACCACTTCCAGGTCAGTCTGGGCATCTGCTGTGGGAGTCGTTGTCACAATGTTAGTTACACAAATACCTGGTCACATCTCAGACCTCCAGCTGATGCACTTTGTGTCTCCAGGCTCTTTGATCCTTAAAAGAAAGTTTTGAAGCTATGCCTCCATCTTGACATTAAATCTTACTCAGTTTTAATAAGGAGTATGAATTGTGATATGTTTTCACCAATTTATTTTCATAAACCAGTGGATGATAACTCACTAGTTAGCATACAGTAAAGCTCTTTTGTTCTTCATTTACATTAACTCATATAATACAACAGTGCAAGTATGCCACTGTAAGAAATAATTTTATATACATTTAGAAGAAGATGCTGGTTCAGAAAAAATAGACATTTCAACTGAGATGATGGGATTCTGATCCCATGACATTTAGGAATAGTTGCTAACTAGACATACAACAAAAGCAGCAGCAGTTTTGATACATTTAAGCCCTCATTTTCTTTTCAAATATCATTACTGGTCTATAAGCTGAACAAGGTTGGATATTCAGGTGAACAGGAACCCTTCAGCTACTGTTTATTGTTCAACACACACTTGTGTGTGTATTTGGAAAAGTATCTCTTGTTTTGCTTCTGAGGCAGCCACAAAATGTCAAGATAATCTTAATTTATCCATTAAAAATGTAGGCCCATATTTAAGAGTCATCAGCAATAAAGGAAAATATACTGAATCATTTCAAGTGCATGCTAATCATTTAATGTAATAAATGGAGCAACTCTAATTATCTCCTGAGGAAATGATTTCACACTAAAACAATGGAAATGCAGGGGTTACTTTGGGAGCATTATACACAGCTGAAAATTACTCATGTGAAACTAGAGGATATTTCAAATAAATAGAAAGGATTGCTTATGCCTTTTCAGTAATCATTTAATGCTATGAGAGAAACACTAAAAGATGGCAAAGATATTCAGTAATTTGCACTCAGCCAGCAAGGCTTTCACAGGTACTGTTATACAACCAAACACTGTTCCTTTCCACTGAGACACTGGTTAGCACAAGATCAATGTCATAACTACAGGTTCAAAATGCAAAGTAGTTGAACAGTGAAAAAAAAATAAAAGAATACATTGTCTTTTATATTTATTAATTTCAGTCTAGAGTAGAATTTATAGATTTACAATTGATAATATCTGTGAGCCTTTCCCTTGAGGTCTCTGGGTTTCTTTATTTTTAAAAGGATAAAACAAAATCTGGGGTTTTTTTCCCCAAAACTAAATCCCATGAAAGCTTATTTTGGAAATTCAGCACATTTTTAGCCAACAAAGAATAAAATGAAAAGCAAACTTTTGAATAAGATGTAAAAATTTCTCAGGGAGTGGGGTTAAAATTGAGTTTAATGATTCAGTCCATTCCCTCCAAGGGAACTGATTTCACTGCAAGCTAAAATGTTTTGTTAAATTATGTACTTCAGTTGCTTGGGTGTTATGCCTCTCTTGGAGAAGCACATGAAATGAGCACTATCCTCCTAGGCATTTTAAAAACACATCCACATTAAATAGAATATATATATACAGTAGTTGAGCATACAGTCTTTTTAAACTAGATAACAAAATGATTTTGACTTGTTTTAAAATCTTTTTCCTTAAATGGCTCTAAAGCTAAGACTAAAAGATAGATAATATGGACTGCAAATTTTCCCCCTTTCTTTCAGTTTCATAGAGAATAGCACATTATAGGTACTTTCCTTTGTGCAAGAATCACATCAAGTGCCAGGAAAAATACATCTGTTTTGGCTACATATTTAACAGCATCCTTTCCAGAACTATCAATTTGTCTTTATTAATACATCAAGTGTGGGTTTTTTTAAATGTTTGTTCATTCCACTGCCATGCTACTACTGATATTATTAACCTGTACTTATTACTAAAATTGGATAGGATAGAAGGGAATACAGCTCTTCTATGTAGTGAGAGATATGACCTAGTTCAACACAAATTAATGCATGATGATTCTAAAAGCATAAACAGACGACTGCAACTTTTTGAAGGTCTGCATTTATCCTGCAGCTGACATGAGTATTTCACAAGAGACTGGACAATTGTTTTTTATAAGATTACTGTTCGTCATGTACAAGAAAACAATTGTTATCAGGTATGAACTTAATTGGAATCAACTGTAGCGGTCTTTACAGGAATTTACCGAAATGTCTGCCATTCAGAGCTGGCTTACCATAATATTCTCTATGGAATAGTTGACCACAGGATTCTCATTCACAAACAGCCAGGTTAAACAGTTAAATGCTAGCAAATCCTGCATAGCCCTGTGGGAAATTTCACTTTAATCCCAAACTTATAAAAGGACAATCAAAGCCCAAAGCCTGGGTAACAAATCTGATCCTCTGTTGCAATCTGTGTCCTCATGGGAAGGAGAGAGATGCTCCCTGTACAAGCCTGAGATGGATAAATACCTAAATGATGAGATAGATGGGGAATGCAGAAGAAGCGTCTGGCTTCAGCCATTCGCTTCCAATTTCACATTACATTGTGAAAGGCAATTCTTGTGCAGCTCGGGAACAGCCAGTCCTGATTACTATAAGTTGAAGTGTGGCTTAAGGAATGATTAATGACAGTGTCAGGAGAAAACAAAGCACAATGAGAGTTATCTCTAATCCACCTGCTTGCAGATGCTATAGTAAGGGAATGAAAATGGCCCCGGTGAGCCCTGATAATAAAAAAATCAAAATAGAAAGGTGCAAAGCTGTAGATATGTATTAATCTGATATATAAAAACTAGGTCTTAGCTTGAATAAAGCATTAGGCATGAATGGAGCCCAATAGGTGATAGATATTAGAGCATAGTGGACTTCACATTGTCTGTATTTTTTAAATCAAACAGAACTGTTCCCTTCAGTATTGCCTTTGACATTAATAGGTTGGTATTTGAAAAGTCACAGTTCACTAGATGAGCAGGCTTGTGAGTTCAAGCTCATTAAACAAAACCCCTTTTTGTTGTTCTTTTAAAAAAAGTGACACCATACCACCACCTTGTGGCTCCACCATGCAGAAGCCGATGGAGCAGAGCAGCGGCTCTTCCTGTTTCAAAGTTACGGTCACATAGGGAAGAATTATTAGGATTTGCTTTCTTTTGGAAATGCAAAGAGCTTGCAAGTTCCTTCAGCTAGCAGAACACATCTGAAAGGCAGCTAGGCCATTCCAAAGCATTCTCGGTTAGTTCAGCCGTTCAATGTAGGTTTACCCTGATTCAAGACTGCAGCTATCGCAGAAGTAAGGAGACCACTGATCACAGCCATAACTGAATATGCACATTATGGTAGTTTCTTTCAGCTGGATTGCAGCTGCTCAGCTTCTCTCACTTCCTAATTTATCTTCCTAAACTTCATGTCCGATGGGAAATCTTGCACGAGCTGCGTAGTGAGCTGAGACCTGGAAGATTCACGACAAGCGGCTCTGAGACACCCTCTCTCGCTGCTCGGTGCTCTGTGGTGTTCATCAGACAGGGTACATCTCTCCAGACGCGTAACAGTGACAGTCTGCTGTCTGATATAAATTACACTGTTCACATATGAACTACTTGCTTGCTTTGCAGGTTTCATCTACAGAAAAGTAGATCTCGCATCATACTAGAGAGAATGCCACTCTGTCTTTTCACAGGGTAGAATTGTTCAAATTTAAGGCACACTGTAAGGCTTCCTAAAACACCGAAGCTACCCAGCAATCTAAAATTTTTTACTCTTGTTGGGACATAGATTCCCTTCATGTCTCCAAGGATACTTTGAAAATTTTAATCATCATCATGAGAGTCAGGGATATAGACTGAAACAAAATGCTTCCTGAGACCTGCTTCTATGTTAGGTTTAAAGCTACTGCGTGTCATTGCCAATAGGGAGGGAATTATTTGACCCCACTGAATTCAGAAGCAGAAATCCCATTGATTTAAGTGGGTCAAGATTTCACCCCAATGGTTTTCCCACTTCCCTTTTCTTACTATGGCCAGCAACAAGTTAAATGTTAATTTATATTTCATGGAAGTATTTTAATATTGAAAAATCTAATGAAGATTTAGCACTCAGTTTTTAATGAGGCTGACATAACTGTCAAAAGAAAGCAAATACATTATTTTAATTAATATCTATTCATAAGTGCTCCTGATTTATATATTAAACAAAAAAGAAAGTGTCTTGTCATACACTACAATTTATTCTGTATTCACCCATCATTTACTCAGAATCTTATCTTTTTTTTTATGTGAGGGTTATGATGGAAGCTGCCATGTAGAATTGTACAGCTGCTGCATATGCTATAAGTACTGTGATCACATCACCCTTATTTTCTGATGACGCGCCTCAAATCAATTCTATCTGTGTGTCTTTGTCTCCACCTGACACCTCCTGCTATCATAATAATCATGCTGTATGGTTTAAAGCTTAAAGCTTTTGTATACTGTATTTTCTTAATAACACTAGGGAGCCATACAGTTTCTGTGCTATAAAGATACATTGTTATAGGTAGCAAAGGGTCTCAGTTGAAAAATTTTTGATGAAGGTATTGAAACCAACAAAAATCAGATGTGTTAAAGCTGAAGTTTTGATTAGTCCATTTTATAATTTGACAAAAAAAAATGAGATCGGGTTACATGTTTGGGTCCTGATCTCTTTTTCAGTCATTAGGGTTTCAGAGTATTTATTCAAGCTAAAGTTTGGAGTGGAACAGAACCGAGTGGACTAGGTTATGAATGCATTTGGAAATATTTTACCTATGTAACAGGGCAGAACGAGTGAGTGATTTAACCAAGAAAAAGTAGAGTTGTAATGACGAAGTTTTATATAGTCATGAAAGAAGAGTTAAAATTTGAAAAGTAATGTATCAGCATCATTAGACAGACATTTCACTGTGAAGATGTGATAGGTTGAAGATCACTCTCAGATAAATGCAAAAGTATTTAAGAGTTAACTTCTATGCTAGCAACACAGCTTCGAAAATATGAAGGTACTATTGTCAAATGGTTGTCTGAGAGGCTTTTATACCTGTCTCTCATACCCCTCCCTGCTTCTCTGTTTTCCTCTTTCCAATCAAATTGACTGTTCCCTTCAATCTCATGATCTCATGACCTTCCCATGACACTAGTTTCTCTCTTGATCCTGAGCAACTCCCAGGAAACTGAAAGGTTTCCTTTAAAAGATTGCACTGAGCTTTCAAATGTCTCCTCACAAGCATGCTACCTTTGGATGAAATTCTGGTCTTGATGTATGTTCTATTTTAGGTCTCCTTTCCTGCTTTCTTTACAACGTGTGCATCCAGGGATTTTCAAGCAGGATTCCATTCTGAATGTACAGTTCCTGGAAAACATTCACACACTTGCAACACACCCTGTAAGATCTGAAGGCAGCAGCAATCTCAGCAGAGATTTACAGACTATCACAAAATGTATTTTAATGGAAGCTCAGAATCCTGTTATGTGGTGTTAAAGGCAAGGGATGAGAAAAGGTAGAGGATTAGAAGATCAAACACCTAAAAAGGGGATTCAGATTGATTTTGGACACCTGACAGGGACTTAAACTTGCTTTTCCAATCTGTGTTTGTGCAAGCAGATTCATCTTCAAGCTGCAAGGAGTGATGTCTTCTTTTATTCAGAAAGCTCCTTAATCAGTCATTTCAAAAGATTTTGCATGAGTGTTCTTTCTGGCCAAAACTCATTCCACCCCCCAAAATCAGAAACCAGCCAAGAGCAAGAATGAATAATTTACAAAGGGCAGCTGGCCTGTTTCTTGCTAAATCAAACCAAAATCTTGGCTCCAACTCTCTGTTAAGTTGCTAAATCCAAAGCTGAGCCCTGCAGGTCAAAACTTTTCCTACATCTGTATTACATATATGCCTAAATTCCCCATCTTTTACTGCATATGGACCTTGGGTAAGGTATTCTTTTTCCACTCACTTCCTAAATTATGTAGTGCTGTTGATTCAATCATAGTTGTGATAATATGCTTGAAGAGTAGGCCAATATTGTATGTCGCCACAGAGGACACTTGAATTAGCACCTTGTGAGAAATTTAAAATATGGTATGTTAAAATAGAGCTACACTCACCTCCTGCAAAACAAAGTAGCACCCAATTACTTACTTGTGTGCAATTCTGGAGTCTTCATTGGAGTTACCCTGCATACAGGGATGCTGCTATGTAGCAGTTTGGTAGTATGCCATTGGCTCACTACTGTCAGCACTACAGAGAACATTCTGAGATGGGAGATAATATGGTACCTCATCTTTGGTTAAAAATCCTAGTGGCTGATGTAGGGGGATCTTTATCTAAATTGCATGCTAGGACTGTTATTTTAAAAGACCTCAATATATTTTCAATATATTGCATAGTGACTTTTAAGCTGTCTCCTTTAACGTATGCTAACCTACAGTGCAACAAAGATTTCTCTGTAGAACTTAATCTAGACAACATAATATCAAGTTCAGTTGTGTTTACCTTAATTAACAATAATTCCAATCATTTATGTGCATGCTGTTCCTGCTGTGACTACATAAAACAATAGTAAAGAGCCATACAAACATTTGAAAACAGGATCACCCCTCAGCATTCAGTAGGTGTTGAAACTCATTGTACTTCAATCCTATTTTGAGGGCTTGCTCTTTGTAGTTTGAGGTTGCATGTGCAACTGTTCGTGACAAGGTATCTGCCACTGCAGTACAGCATTCAAAATTCTTGTGAAAGAATCCCGACACCAACAGCTAGTCCGTACACAGTTTACTATAGACAGAATGTCTTGGCTAGATGCGTGATTTTCTTTAGCAGTACGTCTACAACATGTACTGCAATCGTCAATGAAGTGTCAGTATAAGGCCTGGTATACTCCTCAAGGGAATCACCTACACCAGTATAAACACATTTATGCTGATAACTCAGTCCATGCTGTAGCCCTTTGTGTGTTCAGAACATTTAAAAGAAGCTACATTTTTATGGAGTGAATTGAGGTGTGTAGTCTGGAAAAGAAGTAGAAACAGAGCATAAAATGAGGGTAGTTCAGATGCATTTAGCATCTGCAAACAAAAATCAGCATTCACTCAGATAAATGGATTTCCATGTGATGTTCATTCCTTCTCTCTTTGTTAAGCATGAAGCTTCCTTTTCTTTTTTTTTTTTTTCTTTTTTTTTTTTTTCTTTCTAAAGCTAGTGGTAGATCTGCTCCTGGCAGTATGTTATGTTCAACCATTAGTTTATTTTTTAAGACTAAGAAGAGATATTTCTACATTATAAATTATTTATCAACATAAGAACAAAGGGAGGCTGTCAAGGCTGCTGGTACTTTGAGAAAACAACAAAAAAAAGATGAATTTATGAAGAATACAATTTTATGAAGGGGGGGGGAAGAACGTAACTACTAATTATTAACATTCATCTGCAGACAAAGACCTGAAAGGATAGGATTAGAGGGATACATTTACATCTGTCTGTCACAAAAAGAAATCTCATTAAAGGTTTACTAGACTGTCACAAAACTTCCTCTAATGTTAAATTTGAGGGTCTCATGCAGGAGAGGAATATCTCACTTTCGGCCCATTCAATAAAGTGATATTAAAAAACAATTTAAAAAGCAAATAAAAATACATGCATTTTTTGTAAGAGCTCCAGCTGAATCTCCTTAGGTGACACAAAGGTTCATATGCCATGGAAAAAGTTTTATATGTCAGTACAAGTTTCAGTAGTTTATATTTACAGTGCCATGTGTACTTTGAGACATGATATGACTGCCACAGCAATCACTTTGTGAATAGCATTCATCATCTGGACGCTTCTTTTCATCTATAAAAAGAAATCTGCAATAGGTTGCTTTGACAATTCAAGATGCTGAGCCACAGTTTCTCTACTTTAAAGAAACAGACATTAAGGTTAAATACATTAAAAGTGCACAAAAATAAACACGCTGTGTATGTACAGTATGTTGACAATAGCAAAACTTCAATCTACTGTAGTTTTTGATCAAAGAACTGAATCTGTGGAAAAGAAATTCTGAATCTAGCTAAAGCTGTCATTTTATTTTTCATAGCAAACTAATTTATATTGAACACACACCACTGAGGAAAAATCTAGAACACTTTTATATTACTTTAGCCATTGTATGTGGCTGTATTAGTAAGGTACTCAGGTAGCAAATCTTAGATTCATACATATCTTTTTCTAGAATTGTATTCTAGTTGTTTTATTGTGATTTATACACTGGTTTGATTAACATATGGCTTACAAGGAAGGGTTTTCATCTCAAGCATTTTGTTAGAGGTGATCAATACTAGCAAAGACAAACATCAAAGATTCCTCTAGATCTGACCCTTGCTATGTAAGGACAGTCCTCTGCAGTATACAAACCAAAGCCAGGTTAAACCTTTGAGATTCAGCTGTTCCAGTTAGTAAGGATTTCTTTTTGGGTTATGGGTCAGGTTGAAAGAAAAACTAGAACCCTAACCTGTAATTTTCCACTCATTTTTCCAAGTCTAGAATGGAGAATTTTCTCCAGTCTGTATTTTCAAACCTGACTGGTAGACACCCGATTGGTGTCTACTTTCATAAGCAAAAGTTGAGACAGCATAAAAAGGCCTGGAGGCTAGTTCCCAAGGTCTGATGAAGTTTCAGCTCTCTAGGTCTCTCAGCTTGGGCACCAAAACAGATGCACCCAAATGTAGGCCCATATGTTTGAGCATGTTGCACCACTATATATGCACTCCCTGGCACTGTTGAAAGGCATACATTCCCTGCAACCCTCCTACGCTCCTCCCTCTGTTCTGCTCCATTTAGGTCTGTGCACATAATCTAGATTTCAGGTAACCCAAATGAAAAGGTTCTTTTTATTCCAGTAGCTGAAAAATTAGATGCTTGAGACTGGAGCCTACATGGTAGCCCACCTTTCAGCATGTGAATTCCCTGTGCACGCAGGATTTGTTTACCTGCGAAGGACACTGGCACTAAATGGGAATGTAAAAATGATGGCTTGTAAAACAGAGTTGTATAAGCAGTTCTAAGAAGCTTTTTTTTTTTCTGAATATGTCTAGAAGCAGTAATAACAAAACGTTTTATTCTTAATATATTTCCACATTATCCTTCACTCAAAGCTTCTTCTACTGAATGCAACTGTATAACCCATCTGAGCTATAAAGGTAACACAGCAAAACTATCATTGCAAGTTTAGGAAATACCCTCATACATTCTTGAAGGACTTAAATAAACAGAAACTTGAACTCATACAGTAGTGTCCAGCAGACAAACCCTTAAGATACAGAAAAACAATAACAGTAAAAATGCCCAAGAAATGTGAAATTATAGATGTCAAAAGCAACAGGACTCTTATTCCCCTCTTCTAATTACATATCTTCCAGACAGCTCTTCTTTATGTCCTTTTGCAGTTCTTGTTATTTTAGGGGACAAAACCCTGGTTCAATAACTTAAGAGGGTGAAAAATATTTTCTTTCTTGCATTTTCTATCATGCAGCACATTAGCACTAATCACATTCTAAAGAATAGAGAAAATAGACAGTCAATAGGGGATTAAATTTAACATCTTTACAGTTGGAAGTCTATTTTCTTTTACTTATAAGGCAGGCATAGGAAGCTAATTTAAGAAGCAAATGGTGAGAGATTTGAAAAGCTACACTAAAGCTACAGCTGAATATTTGCTTTGCACCTGTTTTCTAATATATATACACATATATATGAGTGTATTAAAAGAAGGTGGAAAAGAAAGTCTTTGTTTCTTCATTTCACTTTTTCCTTGAGAATTCGATGTTTTGTATTTTTGCATCTGAAATAAACATGTCTGTGATGGGTAACCACATACCTTTCCAGATAAAGCAGGTAGTGAAAAGCTGCTTATAACTGAGGATTTCTGCTAAATGGGAGTTATTGTAGTTAATGGCTATATCAATACGAGGAGTATAATACACTCTTGTGTATTGCTGTTTACTATTATAACATACACTGCTACAAATAAAACCGTTGCACTTCAAACAAATTTTTATGTGACTTTAAGTAATCTATGATTCAAGTGTTCTTATTTTTGTATAATAGGAAAATATGTACTGTAGACAGGCAGGTAACAAAATAATTGCTGAAACTCCTCAAAGGCTGGACTTTCACAAGGCAACTATTGAATCTTATCAAAGTTTGGAATCTGACTCTAAAAAGATCTGCTGTCAAAAGATTGAGCCTAATTCCTCCTCTGAACCGAGCTGTCTCTATGCAAGGGCAAGATATACAGCTCTAGAATTTACTTTCTGTTTGAAAGCAAGCTAAAACTTGTGGGCACATCACACAGCCTGTCGTGTTTAAGCCTGACTCCACAGCAGTGCTAACTGCAATTACATAGATGGTAGATGTAGACGTACATGTTGCTATGTTGACTCCAGACAGTCTGCTCTTCTCTGCTAGGAAGAAGTCTGTACAGCTATGGTGCTCAGTCATCTTCTCTGTCTCCTGCTACCAATTAATTCTGGTGAATTTTATAGCAATTTTCATAAACTGCATATTTATTTGCTCATACTATTTGTTTCATGCTTTTCATTGTTTTCTGTATTGCATTCACCTAGATAAGTTGTGAGGTGGAGATACTGATGTTCCTAATAAACACTCTAGAGCACTGGTAATGGCAGCAAGTGGTTAGTTTTGCTGATTTACATGCCAGGGTGGAAGAATAAAGAAAGAGCTGTTGTTTGCCACCAATATCTTTAAGAATCTGTTCATAAAAGTCCATTTCATTATTTGTTCTTGGCTTTGAACAAGCAGACAAGAAAGTAGCTGTAAGTATAAAACTAGATATAAGAAAACCAAAAGTAATCATTCAAACTCTGGCAGATGTCTGCAAAAGGAAGACAGGAGCGTGCATGATATGCATAAGATCAGGGTATTTGGGCATGAAGTGACTAGTGAAATAATGGGGTTTGAAGCTTGGATTCCTGAAGTGTTCGTGCATACACACAGCCTGACTAGGAAACTCTCCTGTTTGGGATTTGACTCCTGAAACTTTTTTGCATCCTTATGGCACAACATGGAGTGGGTAAGCCTTTGGTTTTGCTTACTTGTCAAGATATTCTAGAAGGCTCAAATTCAAGGCCTGGAGCTCAAATTTCAAGTCAACTAGAGATTGAAGAAAGGTTGAGGCATTTCTGCAGTTCAAAAGTGTAGGTATGGACACTTAGATAAATTCTAGGGTTGTGATGGACATATGAACAGAAAGTTCTGCTTGTTTTATTAGTAATATTTTCCCTCCTGGAAAAGGAAAGAATACCTAAATGGTACCATGAATTTCCCGTGGGACTTTCTAACTCTGCTGAGGACAGCAATTTGGGAGATGCAAAGCAACAAAAAACTTTGTATGACTGTTGTCTCTCTCATACAGGTTTTCTCCGTAGGGATTCCAAAGAATTTCTAAAATGAGGTCCATTTTGTAAACAAGGCAATTGAGGCACTGCATTATTAAAGGTTTAACTACAGGCAAATAGTCAAGCTACAAACAGAAGACATACTTTTTGCTCCTTTCAGGTAATAGATTCCCTAGGACAAGCCAGCTGTTACTGCCTTTCAGACTTAGTACAGGCTAGATTTTGATTTAATGATCAACAATGAACAACAGCAGCTAATATTTGAAAGTTAATGAAGCTACCCAACAGTAAGAACTTGACACCAAAAATTAATTAGGAATTTTAGATATCTTTTCAATAATGAAGGTAAGATATATAAATTTATTTAAATGCATTGTTAAGAGTCTGTAAACACTGGCAATTCTAATTTCAAGCTAGGACATTCTTCTGAAACAAATTATCACATTCAAAAGGAATTAATGCAGGACATTGTCTAGGAAGTCAAACTAGGTGACCACAGGTTTCCTTTCTGGCTGCATAATCTGTAAATAATGTGGATATGCAAATATGTTGAAATGCCATTTTCCCTTTAAAGTACCTATATACTTTTTGCATGTTATATCTTATTGTCTAGTGACAGGCTTTATATTTCTGCTTAGTATGTTGCAAAGTGGGAGAAGATTTTTGTTGGAAAGTAATCTAAATTCCTGTAGTTCCCTGGCCTTTATACTGAAAGCTTTAGGTGCCCTCTTTTGGTATACTGCAGGAACTGCAAGCAGGTTTGGTTTTTTTTTAAAAACAAACTTTAGGGGAAGCACAAATTATGAAATGATAGGGATCCTGTGACGAATGTTATATAAATGGAATTTTCCCACAGAAAAAACATTGCATTTCATATGAAGTCTTATTGCAATACCTCAGTAATCAATCTCACATATGCAGTCAATTCATGCTTTGCCGTTAAATTGTATTGCATTTTAATTGTGATGCTTCAAAACTTATATATGCTTAAAGACAATATACCTGTAATGCGTAGGTTCAAGGAAAGCAGAATGCATAATTCTGTGTCTTTGGGGACTCAGTTACCAACACTGTAGCTAAGTTCCCTCATCTACAATATTGTAAAAGGGTCAAAATAATTTCCCTTAAGTATATACAAGTACAAATGTGGAGATTGTATAATTTTAACTGATATCTCTGTGTAGGATCATCTGGCTATATCTAATATACTTCTATCCATGTTTCTGACTAGACCAGCAATACTCTGTGTAACTTTCCTTACTGTTGGTTCCCTTTCTGGTTTTACTTTGCGTCCTTAACCTGTCTTCTAAAGAGAAATTAATCTAGCTTCTCATTTCTTCTTCCTCAGTAGCACTTGCTATTGTGGTATTTTGAAATACATTCGGTTATTTCTAGTAGTTAACTCCAAATTTGTGTTATGTGAGTGTGAATCTCAGATGTAGTTAATAAAGTAGTTAAAGTCAGTTTTAAGTAAAGTTTTCTGTCAAGTACATAAAGAAAATCAGTAGAAATTGTTGATTTAGGGGGCATCAGTAGGACATTGTTTTTTCTTTAAATTTTACCTTTCAGTTAACAGAACATTGTCGCTGCAGGAAGAAAAGGTGTACTGAAAGCACATGCTCAACAAATACAGAAAGAAACTGTAGTGGATTTTCTTCACAGATGTTCTTATATCCTTCTTCAGAAGTCAACCTTTATTTCTGTGATTATACCAGCACTGACCAAGAGATAAATGATTCAGCTCTTCCTTAGCAGATAGTTCTATTGAGTCCCAATTTCCGTTTCTGTGAGGGAAGCTTGAATCAAAATCTTTTTCAAACAGGTAAAAGTATGAAGATCTTAATAGGAGGTGAATATGGCTCACAACATCTGTTTCCAGTCCTTCTTCATAAAAGGAATTGTCTTTGTATCTGCTCATTGCTGTTGGTATTACCTCTAAAAGCAGGAGCTGCAGTTTTAACTACAACTAGCTGAACAGAGGTTGAATATGAATGACTATAACTTTGCAGATGTAACATCAGTACTATCTTTATGTGCAGACTGAGGGCAATAGGGCACATTGTCACATCAATTTTTAATCAGGATTCTCCAATTAAATCAATGGATGGTACTGTTTAAAAGTCAATAGTACAGTAAAGCCCTGTTCTTGGTTCAAATCGACAGATTTAAAGGATAGTCAAATTCAGGCTGACTGTAACATAAATAATGGAAGTTGCTTTCAAGTGCTCTCTAATCATTTTGCTCATTCTAAAATGCAAAATTACAAACTGCACATCTGATGATGCAGCTAGACTACATTTGTAAATACATTTCCTATAATGTGGGATGCAATATATTATTCATAATGTGATAAACAGCCAGGTAGTATGGAACAAAAAAGGCAGAGTTTTGTAAGCAGGTAGGAGACAGAGAAGTAATTTGTAATAGTCACAAATCATTGTTATGTTTGTTATGTAATGTTAATGTTATTATATTAAGCAATTTGAATATCTTTTCTGATATTCATGTGCAACAGCACTTTTTTTAAAAAAATAGAAATTATTTGTAAGATCTTTACCATACCATTTCTAAGTAGCTCGCATTGTGGCAATTTTCAAAATATTTCTTAGTTTTGCATGCTAATGAGGCAGAGAATGAGAGGACTATTATATGGCAATGTTACCTGGTGTTAGGTAAAACCAGAAAACATTAAACATGACCATTTCTTAGTATGGACAACCGCTGTAAAGAGAAATAGTGATGCTGCCAGGGATGTGACAGAGTTAAATGTTCCCTGAGCAAAGCAGAAACTAATAAAGAACAAAAGGGATAGTTCTGATAAGGAGAATTTACTGGTGCCTACCTAGAGATTTATTTATGAGTACACTAGCATTTAAAAATACTTTTATTCAGGACCAAAGAACACTTTAGAAAGGTTGAAGTTAAGAGGTTAGCAAAATTTTTTAGACCACGTTGATTACTAGTGGATCTGTGTTCTCAACAAACAGATCAGCCCTTAAGGCTGGGAATAACAAGAGTGTGCGCATAGACACCAAGAGCAGTGTGTTTCAGCAACTAACTCTGAAGCCAACAAAGGAAAAAAAAGTGATCCCAAATTTTAGTCTGTCTAACATGATTTCATTGTGAGGTTTGGGGTCTTTTTTTCAGTCAGTCAGGATTATAATCCCATTTCTCATCTTTTTTTCAAAGTTCCTGTGGGGAGGAGTATGAAGTTGTTCAGAGGAATCTGTATTGGTCTAGAAATTGTTTCCATTAAATGAGGAATAATGTAGAATTGACAAGTCAAAGCTAAATAGACTAGACATGCTTCCTTTTGTATTTCAGAAGATATAAAATTCTTGATAATTTCCAGTTCAGAGTCAGAGATCTGAATCTATCAATCCCATAGATACAACTAGTTTGTAAATTTTCATGAGTGTCCACAGGAATGAGAGGGCTTGGGGTTCAGATCTGCTGATTTTGCAGAGACTAGCAAAATTTACGTTCACTTTGTTGGAAGGAGTATTAGTTTCATCTACACTGGTCGATGTTCTTAAAACACTGAGACTTGATTAGTACTGAGTGCTTGATTGCATCACCCTTACTTCTTGTTCTCTTCAGTTATTGATTTGGCAGTGTTTGCTACTCCAACCATTCAAAAATCTTGATCATCCCCAAAAAGTATTGATATTGTTTGGGGAATTACATTTACAAAAATACTACATTTGAAAGGTTATTTATCTTCTGTGTTCGAAGTGTTAAGAGTTCATATCCTCAATCTATTTTAGCAACTGTGAAGCCTAACAATTCTTTGTTGGAGTGAATTAAAGCCAAGAATCTAATTTAAGTCACAGTTTCCAGGATTTGTCATTCTAATAAAACAATAAAATGGGATTTTGGATTGGGGAAGTCCATGAGGATTTTGGCACTAATTTTTAACCAGTCAAGATCACCTATAAACCCATCAGAATTCTGAGGAATTTACAAAGCTGGCAAAACTAACTGAAGATAAATGTTTGGGGTTAAATGCTGGAATTAGTTGCTGTTCTCTGCAGTTTCTATAACTTTGTTTTCTGTACTGAAGCATGGGGTTCATGGGGTTCTGTAATGTATTTCAGTGGATTACTAGCAAAGACCAGTATTCAAATCCAAGTTAAACTCTAATGAGTTACCAGGGGGGAGGGGGCGGTGGTGTTTTAGAGAGTGAAAATGTACTTGTTATTTAGCATTAACATGGCAAAATGTTATCACCTTGTATGAAGACAGATTTGTTGTTGGGCAAGAGAATGATGTATCTAAATACCTGACTTCCCCACAGGGGTCATCAAAGGGGGATTAACAGTCTTAGGTCTCTTAAGAAAGGGGACTGCAGTTACCTGAAGTAGTGATTATAAAGAATCTGATGACAAGAAGGCAGGAAGGACATTCAAGAGGAGACAGAAGGATTCAACACTACAGCTTTGTCCTTTTTGGTCTCATAGTGGATGAGAGAATAAGAGAAAATTGTACTTTGTAGTTTATGAATTCAAGAGAGAGGACAATGCAATATAGGCTAAGAAGGAAAATGACAGAAGTGAGAAGGCATCATTCACTTATACATCCCCCTGTCTCAAACCAGGGCTGATGGTATTCAAATGCAATAGCGTTCCTTTGTAACTCCAACCATCCTGGATTAGAGCTCCAGATATCCCCAGTACTTCCCAATACCATCTCAACATCACCAATTTAGATCTTACATGCTCAATCAAAGCCATGGTTCCAAAGTTTTTCTGATGCCAAACTCTTCCCAACCCTTTACCAGCATATCCTACATCCTTCACAGGATTCTTTTATACATCCCACATTTTTCTTAGTTCCTGGTCTTTCCACATTACACTCCTTTCCTATCTAATGGATTTCTGAGCCTGTAAGCCTTCCCCATTCTCCAAACTCTATGTCTCTATTTTACTCTGATTGAAATTCTCTGCACAAGAAAATACATCATCATCCTGTGAAAGCAGAATGTTTTTTGCAGTTTCATAAAGCCAGACATATGTACTTATCAGAAGTCCATCTCCAGAAAACCTTCTTAGAGCCAGGAAAGAACAATTCCTAGAAAACAAATGTGTGGTAGCTATAGCTCAGAAATGATGGGTTTGTTACAAACCCTTCTTTTCAGCAATGATTTAATCCACTTTAATCCCTTTGCATATCCCTATAGTACATGAGTACAGTGATTTGAATTCTCTTGTCCAATAATTAGTGTTGCTCCATCCCCAAAGCTCAAGATCAATCCTGCTTCTCAGACCCCACATCAGTCATGACCCATCCTCATCACTATGGTGCCATTTCAGACCAAAACCAGCAGTCATAGCTAACCTCCTAGTGGTTTGGCTATCAATAAGATGTGGGAAACCCAACCCAGTTTCTTTGATTTTAAGGCTAGGAAGGTTTTGAACTTCCATACAGTGGATTGAGGGTTCCAGTCACTGGGAAGGCTGTTATAGGGTTCCTTGGTTTGGGGAAAATTCTTGAAATCTCAAACATTTTAACAGACTGAGAAAATTCTTTTCCACTCAGTTCTAATTAGATCATAGGCTCAATGGAAATTGTAATAATTTCTGACTTTGAAAAATGTGATGTCTCATTGGCTTGAACAGTTAATCAATGATTGAATTCACTCAATATAAGTTTACTTAAGAAACCAGAAAACAGATGTTATGTCTCATTCATTTTGCTATATGGGCTCAGAAAGGTAATTACTACCAAAACTTGGAAATCCTGATGTCTGACAACTGAATTAAGTTTTTGTGTGCATATGCTGTGTGCTATGAAATGTCCAGGAGTTGAGAGTTGCACATTCAGGAGCTAGCCTAAGGGAATTTTTCAAGACTTTTGAGATTTCTGCAGAGGTCAAAGGGTACTTGCAACTCTGACCAGTTAAGTGTTTCATGTGAAATAAAAAAAGGTAAGAAAGCCATTTTGCATAAAATCAAAATGGAGTTGTAAAAATTAGGACAAAGAAAACACCCATGTGGTGCTAAGATAAATTATCAAAGATATTTCTGAATCTGGAAGTGTATTTACAATAGCTTTCTGCTTGCATAATCAATAATTTTACTTTCAAAACATGAGATCAGATACCAAGTTGCAGTGGGCATTCATGGGTGAACAAAGAAGATTAAAAAGATAACAAATAAATAATTATTTCTACATATGAACTCTTTTCCTCAGCACATTTTATGACAAATTGCGCTATTGCAAAACAAATTGGGAGGGGTCTTCTAGGAAAAGAGAAAAGTAAATCTCATTTAGAAGGGAACCTCCTTTCTTACATATCTGAGCTTAATAGAACAGTGATTAATCTGTACCAAAAAAATCAATGTTTATTAATGTTGATGTGAAACAAATCTTTTCTCAGTCTGGAAACTGAGTCTTTGTTTTATATGCAGCTTTAAAGGTTATTTCACCAGGTGACTTTTAACACACCAGTTACATTTAGTCATTTAGTTCCTGCTTGACAATTCTGATGATGTGTGAGCCGCAATAGCTGCTATGATTCTTTCCCTTTGCTGACCAGTTTTGAAAAGGATCTTGAAACGGTGAAAAAACTCTGTATTTTTGGCACTATAGTAAATAGATCAATTGAGTAAGAAGTTGTTTTTACATGGTGTTTTTTTAAGCATAGATGTGATCTAAATAATATTAGTTAAAAGATTGTTGTTTGTGTTGGAAGGAATTGAGAATCTAGGAAATACACAGTAACTTAGAATGACTTCCTGAATTAGCATCAAGTTTTCATTAAGTCAGCTACTGCTCAGTTTTGTTTATATAGACAGTCTGATTTTGTTGGAATCTCGAGAAAATGAGTCCAGAGGCTGAAGTCATTCGGAGATGAGTAGACTCAAAGAATAACATCATGATGCTAGGCAAATCCAATGACCTTCTTAACTCTTTCATTACCTTCAGATATTTGATTTTTCTCCAGGAAAGTACATCTAACTCACTCATTTAGTCTAGGGTGAAATACCACTTCATTTATGAATTTGGCACAGACAGAATTATAGCACAAGAGAAGTGTCCCATGTCAGCCCTCCAAAGAAGAATGTGCTTTTAGAGAGAGAGCTGATGCACATTTTATCATGTGGTAAAACACCCCTCCTTAAGCATAGCCAGCCAGGAAAGGCTGTTGTACGTTGAACAGTCTGAAACTGCACTTCAGTTACTTTATTGACTTTTTGTTGGTTTATTTTGTTCCACTGATAAAGATATGCAAGATTAAAAGCTTACAATGTTTGGCTAAAAATATTCAGTCTGGAGCCTAGTCAAAAACAAGATGTGTCAAAAAGTTGATGTTGACTTATATCGCCATTCAGTTGAAATAGTACAGCTAGAGAATGTATAAGGGAATTTTTTGTCAGGCATCTGAGATCTTGTATGTCACTAAAACATAAAAAGTTGTGCAACGGAATGGAACAAAAACTACCTGATGATTTAGCCTTTTTTTCTTACCAGTGCATTGTTCTTTATTTTATAAGGTGATACACAGATTTAGGTGATAATCCAAGGATTTCAGAAATTTTATTTTAATATTTGAATACCTCTGTACTAGAATCACAGATTTTTTCAAATATTCAGTATTTTCTATCCATATCATTTTACTTAGGTGTTAGTGATTGAAGTGGTACATTATTGTGGTACATAATTGGGTGGCAGTGCTCAGATTGATGCTAGTATTGTGTCAGTCAGGTTCTGCATAAATGGCTTTGCAGATTCTTACAAGAAATCTTTTAGGTCAAAGTTAATGTTACAGACATTGTAGGGAAAGTATCTGCAAAGTGAACCCCTTTTTTTTAAAGGTAATGATCTTTTCTTTTCTCTGCTAGAGAAATGATGATTTCTGCAATGACCTATCTGTGCTGGATCTCTTCAGAAAAGCTCAGTTTAGGGATGTTAAAGAGGCTTGTGCAGTAATTTTTGTCTTTTAACTAGCTTTTATTGCAAATAAAATGATTGGAGAAAACTGAAAGAGAGAATGTAAAGTGTCCCCACATAATTCCGTCTACCCTGGGGAACATTCAGTAAATTGGTAAGTCAGGAACCAGGAACTGTTGTCCTAGCACCTTTTGAAAACTTTTGCTAAAGCTTCAAGACCTTCAATACCTACCTCTGAGCCATACAAGGCTGGAAAGCCCTAGCTCAACTGAGATAACGTCATCTTCTTTGCCATCGCGGTAAATGAACTCTTCCTGTAATCTACATTGACACAATCAGTCTTTTCCCAGTGCCAGCCAAAGAGCACTATTTCTAGTCTCTTCATTATTGACTCTTATTGCATGTTACCTGTCCTCATAATTATCACCTACATTACTGGTATGAGGACTCACTCTTATACCAAGATAGCTCCATCAGCTACCTCATTCTAAGGGGAATGGGAAGTGCTCTGGCACAGGAGTGCTCAGTTGGCTGATCTGAGAAGAACGGGGGCAATCAGGGGAGGGCAGTGATAATCAGGTGGGAACTGCCTTTTCTTTATCTGGTAGAGATGGAGCTAGAATAGAACATGCACCCACGGCCTAAGTTTCTCTGTGATTCTCATAAAAAGCTAGGTTACATGTAAAGTTGTGTAACTGTTATAATTTCCACAACAAAAATTCCAGCTCTTTAACTCAAATGAGAAAAAGTCTTTTTTTTTTTTCATTTACCAGTGTCTAGCTCAGGCACCACATGAACCAAGTATGAGTGCTGTGCCATTTAGCTGTGCTGTCTGCAGCCATTAAACTCCAATCTGCCACGAGCAAAAACCAAAACACTGAACAATTTCACTGCTGTCTGACAAGCAGCCACAGAGCAATTGGCAGACCATGGGCTTAATCTTCTTCTGCAGGTTCCCTGTCCCTGCAGTCCTCTTCATCATCCCTCAGAATTGACTTCTAGGTGAAGCAGAAGAGGTGAACAGTATGAATTTAAGGGATTTAGACCAAAATATATAAAAAATGGGTAAGGATCTTTGAATTATTGTTAGAATAATTGGGGGATTTTGCACAGTATTTTATTTAACTAAAACATTAATTTTACTTTTCTGATTTTAGTAGTTCCAATTTATTTGATTCTCACTGCTCCTTTAAAAGCAGAGCAGCGCAACTGTTGATTTGTTTCAAGAAGATTGAAAGCATGCAGGAAATTCTGTTTGTCTTTAAAAGAAAGGGAGTGACTGTTATAAGGTTATTTGGAAGGTGAGAACATCTGCTTCATTAAGATTATTGCACAGAGGTATAACAAGAACTCAAAGAGACAGGAGCCTTGTAAACAAAGGATAAAAAGGCAGTACCAAAGACCAGAATTCTCTGGTCACTAATTGATGGGTCATTAAGAAATCACCAGGCATCATATTAGAAGACACAACTTGGAGGAGGAAACAAGACGAACAGGAGAATTTGGGATATTTGAGGGGGTCCTGTGTGACTATGCAGAATTCATGCAGGAATGTTTAGGGAAAGGGGACTGCCAAGAAGCAAAGGGTGAAGTAGACCAAAAGGAGTATAAAAGGGGCCTGCCACATGTAAATCATTGCTGCTCGGTACACTTGTCTGACCAAACCCTGCTCCTGATCGCTGCAGTCTGTCCTCTCGTATTATTAAATACTTTCTTAACTATCTCTCTGTGTAATCTCACCCTGTTCCCCGTGAGTGTGTGCATGCTGTAAGGGCTAAGTGGCAGTTATTGGGTAACAGGCTTAGAGAGGGTTTGGTGCCAGCAATGGGAGTTAGGCGGGGGGGGGTGACTGCCCCTCACCTGTAGTACCAGCAATTGGAGTGAGTGGGAACCTCAGTGTCAGCTAGTGGGGTGGGAACAGTATGTCCCTAGTGCCAGCTACTGGGGGAAACAGTATGAGTGAAGTGAGTACGGTTCTTAGCACTGGTGGCTGGAGTCACAGCCCACATGCCGGGTGCCATCAGGGGGATGGGAAGTGTTTGTATCTTCCCCAAACCTGGTGCACAGGTGTAATTTGCTAGCAAACTTGATGGGGAAATAGCGGGTGAACAGGGGGTCCAGGGTTTGGGCAGGGGTATCAGGCAGTGCTGGTGACCCACCAGTGTGTGGTGCCCCTCAGACAGGCACGTGAGTGCATCCGTCTTTTTGCTAGTAAGCATCAGGCTAGACTAGCTGGTGAGTAAGAGATCTGAGGAGTGGGTAAGAGGGCTCAGCATCTGGGCTGAAGAAGCTATCTCTTGCCTGCAGAACCTATAATAGAAGATCCTAGTATTGTAGCTGGATCCTCGCATGTATATAGGTAATCAGAATTTGACATGAATAATTTGACTTGAAGATCTGAACATAGGACATAAGAAAATAGGAAATCCACAAGAAAAACAAATACTTCAGTGTATTGCCATTGCAAGATGCAAAATGGAGGTTCTTGGAAGGGTTAATCATTTCAGTGAAATAGTATTTTTGGTTATTTTTTAAGAATCATTATAAAAGAGTAATTCTAAAGTAAATAGATTGGAAAATCTTAAGGCAGGATGAAAAGTATTGTATACATGTGTGTAATATCTGGTAGGGAAAATATATCTTCCTTTCAGAGAGATTAGATTAGTAGAACAAACAATTTCATTACATCTTTTCTAGAATAATTTCACTAGGAGTTTTGAGAGAATATTTATCTTAAAAAACCCATAAATACTACTTAAATATTAAATCTCTATTCAATACTTTCAATTATTGACAAATGAAAGATGAAACCCAGGAAAATATAGCTGTTTATATCAGCTCAGTGTTCCTGTGAATGAGTTCACAGTATAATTGAATAAAATATGTATCTAGAAGGGCATTAATTAGCCAACATGTAATAATTCGCAAGACCTGCTAATATATGGGGCTTCTGGGAGCTCTTTCAGATTGCAGCAATTGATTTTGTCACAGAGCCAAAAAGTGGAGAAGAGTTTTGATGGTTTTTTTCACCTTCCAGAAACATACCTGATAAATCTGGCGGTGGCTTTTCTTTTCTTACCCTCTGTTCAAATCAGACCATAATTACTCTGGCATCAAGGTCAGGCAACTTGGCTAGCTCTGAAAGAGATCAGCTGTTTTTCTCATGCTTGCTGAACCTCTCTCAGACAAATTTTGCATTGTTTTTTGTGTCAGTTTTATCATGGAACATCGTGCTGCCATCTGGGAAGAAAAACACCATAGTACAGGAGCAGCTGGTGAATGAGAATGGCCAAATAAACATTGGCACTCACTCTGCCATTAGGTGAGATAAGAGGGCTGAGGCCAAGCCAAAAGAGACAGACCAAACTGCTGCCATTATCCTTCACTGTCCCCTTTTCCCTTATCTCTGTTTAAAAACACAGCTATCATTCATTTTAGAGAAGGGAAATGAAACCTAGCTATCAGGTGTTGGACATACCCTTCTGAAGCCTGGAAAACAGAGATATCCACAGTCAAAAACATCTGAAGTGTCTTGCCAATTGGCTGAGTGACTGGATACTTTTATTTCTCTGGAAAAAATAACAAGAACATTTCATATTTCTGTAATGATTCCTGTCATAGGAGCTCAAAGCACTTTAGATGTAAATTAATTCTCTAAGCACTTTGAAAATGGGTAAAGAACTGTTAGCTACATTTCCATAGGCAGGGAAGTTGAGGCACAAAGAAACAAATACCTGATTTGTGTGGGTTAGATATGGTGTTTGTGTTAATACCAGGAATAAACCTTAACTCTGAACTGCTTTGTCTAGCAGCAGCCCAATTTTCCTTCCAAAGACTTGAGGCCAGGCCAGAAATTTCGGGAAACAATGGACTTACCCAACCTTAACCTCCAGAAACATAAAACATGATGGAGGGTTGTATTCTTATTTATTTGCTTGATGGCTGAGTTACCTTTTGGGGACCCCTTATTTGCAGACACATAGCAAGGTAGTGGACAGAGGAACTACACCCAGCTACCCGTGACACAGACTTTCTAAAAGGTATAGGAGGCTGATTCTTAGCTTCTAGACACTGAATTTCTGTAAGTTTCTCCTTTGATGTCAGAGTATGTATGCTCACATTTGCAGCTTGGATCAGTTGAGAATCTATTTATATTTGGCACAGACTGGACATATGCAGACTTGCAGTCATTAACAGCGCCTAAGATTGCCTATCAGCTGTTTCCCTGCCTATCAGGGAAGTTTTACTTCAAATACCTCTTCTTTTCTTAGTAAATAGCACGATTGATTGTGAGGCAAAAAAGCTGGAAATGTGAAAGTGAGAAAAATTATTCTGTATGGTATTTAGAATTAAGAATTAATTATTCCTTATCCATTATATCTGTCTTGCTGTACCAAATACAGACTCGGTTGTCCACTCAAGCTTGACTGCTTGTGTTTATGGCCTGACAGCTGTTTTGAGGAGAGTTTAGTAATCTCAATGCACTTCCCAGTGATAACAGCTGTCTTCCTCACAAAATCACATATGGCGCTAACTGGCATGCCTGTCAGCCCTAGTAAGCCTAACATCATGGGGTTAGCATTGTCTTCCTTTTGCAAAGAACACAGTCGCTAAGGCACACTAGTGGGGCCACATAGAGCAACTGAAAAAGCAATGACTCTAAAAAACTTGCTCTGACCTAACATCACTCACTGCTATAGAAGTAAGGCCAAATATTAGTCCAATCCAAAACAACCTCATTTTATTTTCTTATGTCTGCTATGCAACTACTAAAGATCAGACAGCCACAATTCACAGGCTTTTGACAGCAGGGAGAACCATCATTGGCTCTGACCTTCTTCAGCAGCACAGGCCACAAAAATTCACACCGTTTATATGGACTGGGAGCAAAACCAGACAGTTATGCAATGATCAGGGGAGCTAAAGAAGCCTTGCTTCCTCCCGGTCTGTACCATCCATATGCAATCCACCCCCTTCTCCGCTCCTTCCACTTCCCATGGCAGTCCTTTGCCCCCTGCCCAACTCTTCCAGTTCCTTCTGAGGGACTTCAATGGACACGTTTATTAGGCTGATTCAAAGCTCCCTGTAAGTGTGTATGATATTTAGCTGTTGACACTGCAAATGGCTACAATGGGCTGAGTTCTGCCTGCCTTTCTCTCAGTGGGAGCACTGTTTTAGGTCTCTCTCTCCTCTAGCACTCTATTCATATTCATGAACTTGTGTCATTATGCCTTTACAAAGTTGCTGGGAGAAGAAGGAAGCCTTGCAGATGGATGCAGTGTGCTGTCAAATTGGCCTCGTTTCTTTAGAAAGCTAAGCTACTTACCAAACACCAACAGCTTTGAGTGCAGTCACAGTCATGAAGAGTGCAGACCTAGCTCCACAAGACATGAACATCAGGCAATGTTTTCAAGGTGACCAACTGTTCCGTTACACTATCCTTACTATAAGAGATATGTTCTACGTTTGCTATTTTCCCTGGAAAACTTCCTTACACCATGGAGAATGCTGATATTGGCAGCTGTTAATTTTTTCCACCAAGAGAAGGCTAAAAATAAAGAAAAATTGGACAGTAGAAGATGCAAAAGACTGAAAGAAAACAGAGGCTAAATTAAGTGTTTTCGATAAATATATTTGTTTACATTTAAAAATACTTTAAACAGCTGATTTGACTCTCCTAAAACATTTGCAAATTGGCTTTAGAGATGTTTTACAAACCCTGAACTCTCCTACCAAAAACTTAAAATCCAAACTACCCTGAATAATACCACTTAGAAGCCTTTACAAACAAATGAACAAAAAATAATCAGAAAAGTATCCAAATGAACTAGATAAATATTCAAATGTTTCCCGTCAGAAGAAGTCCATACTACTTAAGTACAATCTTCTCAGTACCAAGCTAGGTAGTTTGAACTTAGTTTATGTACGGCCTCACACACTGTGTTTATATCGCCAGTATACTGGCAGTAGGTAGTGATGTGTTATATTCTTTTTGTCCACATGATGTCAATGCATCCTAAGAATTCCAGTGCACATAGCCTAGTTTCTTTATAAGATGAAGCCTAATTATTTGTGTGTTAGTATTTTGTGTAAGTTCAGTGCCTACTCCATCATACCTATGATTCTCACTAGGTCTACTGAGAAAACGTCACGGCTAATAATGAATAAATAAAATAATAACAACAACAACAACAACATAGATCATTCTGTCCATCAGAAAGAACCTTTGGGAAGGATGCAAACCTCCATGAAGATCTTACACCACACAGTCTCCTGCTTGTCCTGTTTGGAGCCCTTGGGGTGGTGGGATACATCGGGATGTGGTGGTTAGGAATGCACATGTGCCAGAAGAAGAAGCAAATTCTGTTAACTTAAGCATTGTGCCTATTTGCTTGAACTCCCAAAGGGGAACTGCTCAACATCTGACTCGCTCAGAGCGTGGGTGGAATGAGTCTATATGTATCAACAGCTGTCCATGTTTGCTGATATAGTTCAGTATTAAAAAGGAATTAGACTATGCAAGTTCACATTGTTGCCTGCCTTTACAAAAAGCTTTAACTTTGCTGTCATTTACATGAGAATATTATTGGAATAACATGAACGCACTGAAGTAAAATTAACAGGTTAAGGAATAGAGGTTGTTTCTTCTGATTATAAAGAACTTCTGAGCATATGCTGGTTTTTACTGTATTTTACTGCTTTACACTTTTTTTTGTATCCTGTAAACATAACTGAATATCAGAATATACCTGTCTGATATCTGAAACCATATATACAACCTAGATGGACTGAGGTAGCCCTTATTTGCCTTGACTTAGATTTAGTTGGGATGGCACAAAAGGCATACTTTAGAATGAGTTTTGATGTATGTCAGCAAAGTCCTGAGAGTGTGGAACTGGTGTATCTGGAAAGGGAGACACTACGGTGGGGACTTCGCTGGCATGCCTCCAGGGAAGAACCAGCCAGCATTTATAAATGTGTTTCAGTAATGCAGTAACTGCTGCCAGTTTGTCAGAAGCCAAGTTTTGCTAAATGCCTATTCATTTTTTCCATAGACCTTTAATATTTTCTTTCAAAAGAGGAGGATGGAAAATGAATATCATTTTTTACAACAGAGGAGCTAAACTTGTTCTTTCTTGAATCTTTTAGAAATACATATAATTGTTTATGGTTAATTTCAATTAGTGTAAACTACAATTCAAGCACTGTCATTTTCTCACATTTTGAGTAGCAGACTGATTCTAGTCGCTTCTACCTGCATAAATATTTTCTGGAGTCAGTGGAATTAAAATAACATAAAACAAGTTTCAAATCAGTTTTATGTAATCTAATTGGTTATTAAATACCTAGCTTTCACTGGGATAAAACTGGTGTAAATTCATTAATATTTCCTTTACTACTAACCAGCACAGAGAGACAGGGGAACCTTTTTTTTATCTGAAGGAAATTTTACCAGCTGAATAGTAGTATTAACAAAAACTTACAAAGTATTTTATTATATATCTACCTTGTCAATGAAAGGAGGAAATGTTAGTATCCTTTCCTAAAAACTTAAGTGATAGGAACTACAAATGGATGCACTATGTAGGAAACTGCATCTCCTTTTTCCCATTACAAAAACGGCATCTTCTAGGAACAGTTTAGATGCAAAACATATGCTCACTGGACCTGGTGTTCTAAATGCCAAGCTCCCACCTGTGGGACCTGAGACCGCTTCAGATATTTGAGTCTGGCTACTTATTGTGCTTAGTGTAAGTCAAACATTTGTCTGCTCTCTACAAGCTGGTAGTTTCAATCTCTAAACTTTCAGAGCCAAACTTCTATAAAGGATGAAAATGTTATTTTCCCAGCTCTGGCATGTTTTGGTATTGGCTTTTTTTTTTTTATCTCTACATTCACTGGGCCATTAGAGCTGGTTGTAGAGAATAGATGGGTTGCCACTTTTGTGTAGCAGATACAGTGCTGCCTATGAATTCCTACCCAACTGCACCTACCTGGCACTCCCTGGTTGTGCCAAAGGTTGTGTCAAATCCCAAAGTCCAAAAAAGTCTGGAGGAAGCTCTTATCTTCTGAGATGAACTGATGGAAAATCTGTTTAATACAATGGAAAATTAGCTGAACAAGAATTAAAGACTATGAAATATGAACAAAATTGGTTCTCTTTTGATTCTTTGATATAATTTTAATCTACAATAAATTAATCTCTCCTAACTAGGAGCATCCTCAGATCCACTGGTGGCAATCTCTCTTTGTTCTCTGTCTCATCTCTCCCTCTTTCCTATCCTTGATGTCCAGAAATATTTCTGTCAAGTCACCACAATATTAAATTATTCCTTTTCTATCCTTTGTAACTTTGATAAATGGTGAAAGAACAATGTGTTGTCCTTCAAAAACATTATCTTCAGTATGAGTTGACAGTTAATGGGACAGTTACTGTCTTAGAGCTGTAGTTCCAGGTTTTAAGCAAATTTGTCCCTTGTTGCTCAGGCATGTGCCTTTCCTTGTACTTTTGCAAGTAAAAAGGGAGGTAATGTAGCTTACCAGCTTCAAGGGGAAAGACTCTATGTTGAATGGGGAAGACATGTAGGAAGTCACATAGCAATGCAACAAAATGCCCATTTCAAACACAGTATAATACACAAAAAATAAGAAGCAGAACAAAATCTACATTTGTGTTCCAGTAGCCTACATATGCCCTCCTCTAATCACAAGAGTAATCTTCAAGGAAGCTTTAAAGATGATGTTTTCATAGGACAGTGAAAGACAAGGATAGCTTCAAAGACTCTTGTTAGACTGCTCCATAGGGCACAGGCATGCATGATTTCACTTCCTTCCTGTAATTAATCATTAAGACTGTTTTATTTTACAAAAAGACCTTCTGTATGCAGCATCTGAATTTGTGGTAATTATAATGTTTATTCATTTCCACCAGACTGGTAGGGAAGACAGATCAATAGACAACATTTTGACCTGAGGCTTTTGAGATGCAGACTTTGTGTCTGTACTGTGTGAGACCTCAAACAAATCACTTTGACACAGATATCTTCAAAGATACCGAGGAGTACCTACCAACTGTAGTTTGTTTCAGATGACTGACAACCTCTGTGGATCTTGATTTTAGTCTGGGTATGCCTATGTTGTCTTTTGATGGTAGCTTTCATGACCAGACCATGGCATGAGATTGTCTGACCATATGTAGAGTTCACTTTCCAAATAATTGTCTAGGCTTTCTACAGCCAATGAAGAGAAATAGACATTGGGGGGCATGATTCATCTGTTCTTTAAGCATGCCCTAAGAAATTCATGCCCTAAAATTTTCTATTATTCTCCTTTGACTAGTAAGGAACCTCAGTCTTCACTGGAGTGACCTGTAGTTGGATGAGAGGCTGTGAGCAGCAGGTCTGAAAGTATGGCCCTTGGAACATCTGAATGCCCGCCTTTAAAACGCATAGCGTACCACCTAACTGCTTTAATTCTGTGTCTTGTTATGACCAGGCAAGATGTCAGCACCTGCCTGAAACTTTTTAGCATTACAAGATAGCTACGAGACATGAGAAAAAGGAGAAAGAGTGTCATGTTCATAGGCATGCCTGAGACCATTCTTAAAGAACAGTGTAGAGTATAGCATTTCTATATTTCACTAAAGCATTGAGGACAAATACACAAAAGATTGTGAGGAGCTTAGCCACTATAGTGGGGAGGGCCATATAAGGGCCAGCTGAGACAGATAAAGCCTAATCTTTGGAATTATGTGGTTTTGTACATCATGATCTTCTGCACAGCAGTGCCTGTCAGGTGTGCTACAAAAGAAATTCAAGTAGAGGCATTAAAAAAGTCACTCTGGAAGCACCTAAATTGTTGCTAACCAGATATATACACCGTAATAATTATTATTTTTTTTTATGTTTGGGGAGTGTTGTTTATTTGTTTTGTTTTTTGGTTTTGGATTTTTTTCACAACTCCCCTACATAGTCTTTTTTCTCTAGAAATTTTTCAGATTAACAGAAAACTGTTCAGCATGTAAGTAGTGATCCAGAACCATTATTAAACACCTGTTAAATCGGGCAAGATCCAGGAAAACTTCAGCTGGGTTGCAGTTGTTCTTGAGACGGTCAGCAGGGGAGTAAGAAAGTACATAGAGCAAAGGAAGCAGCCAAGGTCTGTTCACATTTCGTTTCTTTCTCCCGCCCCGAACCATCACTGTTAGGAGGAAGCAAATGGCTGAGGTTCTTACATCCCCAGGGGCGTATAGGAGCAGGGTAAGAAGATGAACTTCTGTTTCACACCGCCTGCACTCTGCCATTTTGTGAAGTGCACAGGTATGAAGAGGGTTACGGAGAACATAGTAGCTGATGCTCCTGCATGTTTTGACAAAGTGCCCCATTAACATATTTTCCTCTCCAAAGTGACAACACTACATTAGCTATCCTCTGGCTTAGAAATTGCTTTTATCTCTGTTGAAGGAAGTTATTAACATTTAAAATTTGAAGAAGCAAATTCTGGCAAATCCATCTTCTGAAATTAAAGATGTTTCTGCCTCCAGCTGTCCACTCCATTTCTCTGCCAGGAGTTACCACAAAGTCAGTAGAGGGGAACATGTGTGGAACTTCCGCTGAAAAAGCCCAGTGTCTGAGGATAAACTGTGGAAGATGGATGTCAGCTGGCACCATCTAGACAGAGTAGTTAACATATAGGCATGTTATTTCTGCTAACTTCAATCCAGGAGCTGTAACCTTTGGCTGGGGGTGGGGTAGACAGCTACCATCATGTCTTAACTCTACTGCAGCGCAGCTATTACTGGTCCAACTTGACACTTCAGTAATGAAAGCTACCATGAAATCTCCATACACTAATACATAGATCCTTATATGGTATTTGCTTTCATAATGGCACAATGTCTATCCAAGTGTGAAATCTGAATGAAGCTATTGCAATATAAACTGGAAGCTCATAGCTTTTCATTCAGAGAAGCCGGGGCAGAATGCTATCAGTCTGCCTGAATATGTTCAAATGGAGTTGCCATCTGTTATCACAATGACATGTTGCCCAATTAAACAATATGACTGGCTTACAACATTCTGAATAGTATTTTTTGTTAGATTGTCTCTGATTCTTAAAAATCCATTTCTTCTGACTGCCTCTGCAATTGCTAGTGCAGACACTGTAAAGAAATTGCAAGCTTCTCATTTATTAACTGTATGGTCATAACCTAGTTCTGAACCTGAAAATATTTTTGCATTTTAAACTTTGGCTGAGTTTGTCCAGTAGTCATTTCTCTATTTTCTGAGGAAGTACATACATTTGGATAGGAGAAAAGTTAACAGCAGAGCTTCTGTATACATATAGCTCACGGCTACTAAGGATGTAAGTTAATCAAGGTAGATGAAAATATGTTTTTAAAAAATAATTATTTTTACTTTTTTAATAAGATTTTTAAATGTAATGCTTTTCACTTCCTTCCTGTTTTAGAGTCCTATATTGATAATTATGACTGTCTCTTATTTATACGTTTAACTCACTCTGACAGAATTTCTGACTTTACAGACTTCTACATTTATCATATTTTCTGTAACATACAGATGAACATGTACTTTGGGGTTAGTTTAGTTTCCATTTTTATTTTGTATACTTTAAAAGGAAAATAATAGCAAATGCAAAATGGATAAAACCAACTGAATTCAGTGTTTTCAAGGATAAAACCAACTATTGATGGGAGAATTATCACAATGACTAAAAGAGTAAGGCAAGTCTGTTAATCAGAGACTATTATTTTAGAATCATAGAATCATTAAGGTTTGAAGAGACCTTCAAGATCATCCGGTCCAACACCTACTTACATCACTACTAAGCCATATCACCCAGTGCCACATCCAGACGCCTCTTAAACACCTCCAGGGATGGTGACTCTACCACCTCCCTGGGCAACCTATTCCAATACCCAATCACCCTTACAGTGAAGAATTTTTTCCTGATGTCCAATCTGAATCTCCCCTGCTGCAATTTAAAACAGTTTCCTCTGTTTTGTTCACATATACTCCTAAATATTTCCTGATTTCCTTAATTAACTTGAAATGGTTTGGCTGATGATGCTGGTTGCAGCATTCATCTTTGATACATAAAAGTGTTTTTGAAAAGTTCATGATGGGCCATCTAGACAAGTTTATCACCTGACTTGTCAACAAACATCAGTTCAGGTGTCAGTGCAGTCCTTTCTGTCAAAGTGGTGAGGCTTTGAATATTTCTTAAATTCAAGTTTGATTTCAGAAGGCACTTTCCATAACATATGAGTAGCTGCTCATAGAGCTGCTAGTGAGAGCTACTTAATTAAATAATGAAAAGGAGTGTAGCTCTTAGTCACTTTCAGTCGATTAAACACGACATAGTAAGTCAAACTTGAAGGATGGTAAACTTGGTCAGTTTTTCCTTGTTCGTCTCAGACTCTACTACCCACACACGAGGTAAGTTGTCCTGTTGCCTACACAAGCTTCCCAAGCATCCTGGCATACTGTGAAACCCATAGTAATTGCCTTCTAACCACTTCTGCTTTGAAGAGATCATCTACCTTATTTTCATACCTCCCATTTACCTTTTTTGAATTCTTATCTCAAATCTACTTCCTTCCATCTAAGCAGAAGTACCGTAAACTCTTGAATTTTCTACAGAAAATTACTTTCTCAATCATCTCATGTCCATCATTTTGTTTACCACAAAACATATCACAATGCTTCTTTTTTGAGCAAAGAAGATTTATAGATTAACTGAAAATGGCAAAAGCAATGAAGAAAAATAGCAGGTTTATGATGAGGTGAATCTGGACAGCTCCACACACTTCCAAAGGAGCTACTTGACACCAGTTGTGGCCTATAGCATTTTAGACGTCTGCTTTCACTACTCACATCACCAGAATTGAAAAATGTTTCAATTACAGTGCTACACACACCCAAAGTGTAGTTGACCTCTTTGCTTATCCTCTTCACTAACCATAAGGAGATATAATTGATGCTCAGTCTTGTAATCCATACACAGATGTATCAAATGCCATTTCTCTTGCTGTGGTAAGTCAAAGGAGCACAAGGTGCAAAGAAATAGACTGTCAAAATCATAAGTTGGCAAGAATTTTTCATCATGAATTACAACCAAGTGATTCTAATCTTCAGTAGCTCATTTTCTACAATTTAGTTGCTATTTTTAAAACACATGTAAATGATGTCACTGACTCATCACTTTACTGTAAAGTTACATAATATCTGGCATTTATACTAAACCTATACCTTCTGGATTTAAATCTCTTAAGTGAGAATCTCAGTTTTCTTTTTAAAACAAGAAGTTCTGAGCCTGCATAGCTGCACAGAAATCTTCAAAACCAAATAATCGTAGAAGCTAATTGAGAAAAATCTATTTGTTTATTTATCTGTTTCCTAGTGCCATAATAATTTGGTTAATCTCAAGGTGTCTGTGAAACTCTGTCTTGATTTTTCAATGATCTGTGACTTTTAAATAAGTGCTCCTCTAGAGAAGGAATCTTCCACCCTCCATATGGGGCAACACTGGGCTTAATGTTCCTCCCAAATTCCAACACTCACCAGTGACACAGAAAATAAAATACTCTCTTTAGTCCTACCAGCAACATCTGAATTCCAGTGTTAACAAAGGATTGGAAAGAATCAGGAAAATGCTTGTAGTCCTGATTTACACCCGTAGATCAGAATCAAATGCACTGAAGATGTAGAGAGAAAAATGTTTTGTTCTTATTTCCATTTTCTTCCAAATTTGTAATTCTTTCCCAAAAAATGATGAGATTTTCTAAGTAAAAAAGAATCTACAAAATGTGGCTGGCTAACAAATATGTCTTAAAACTTCTAAGAAAATTGATGTGTTGATACTGTAAAGGGAAACAGTAAAAACAGTTTAAAACTGTTTAAAATTATTCAAGTGCCAAAACTTGAAAGTATTCCAGCCATATCATCATGTTCCTGAGAATTTTAGGGAAAATCAAATATAGCTTAAGAAATTTTAAAAATAAATGAAAACTGGTTTTGCTTCTTATTTAAGCATCTTTAAATACTCTGTGAATGATGTTTAGGGTTCTTGTTCTTTGTCAGACAGTAGCGCGTCCATTTTTCCTAAGGCAGGAGCAAGCAGCAGCAAAAAGACTTTTTGTCTGTTTACTATTTTGAAATATAAGCTAAATTCCTGAGCTGTCCTCTACCCTCTGTCACTAAAACAGCACTACAGCTCACTTGTAAGCATAACTGCTCTATAATGGATGAAATTAACACCCTAAGTCTAAACCATGCTCCAGCATTGGGGGTTTGAAACACAAATGTTTACTAAAAGTCCAGATTAGATTTAGATTTGGCATATAAAGGAGAGAGACAGAGACAGAAACAGATAAGCAGAGACAGAGACTAAAACTACATTTGCACATGTAGGTACAGACTAACTGTTGGTCTCATGAGAAAGCTGGCTTATTAATAAAGCAGTATCTCTACCCGTGGATGCACAAACCCAATTCAGAGCTGTCTAGCTCAGCATGTAGAGAAAACTGATAAGGCAGAGGCAGGACAAAAGAGAAAGGAATCATGTGATAAGTTGCAAAATGGGACTGAAAATGCACTTTTTATGCTTTGGACCAACAGCACATTCTGCAAAACGGTAACCTCTTCTCTGTATTGATACTTTATCAGCTCTTCACCACTGCCACTGTTGTCCTTGTCACTTCTCTCATTATAAATTAAAGGTGATTGGAAGTGTAGCTTCAAAAAAATTCTTCACAGACTCTAAGCATTTGTGACACTAGGTTGGCCTTGGATTAATCAGAAATATAAAACTCAGCTGCCAACAGGAAACCCTTAAAGGAAATCCTGGTGTCAGTTTTGAGTGAGCCTGGTCCTGTATAGAGAGTTTCATTGAAACCAAAACAAACCATGTGACATTCAATGTGTTTTGCGGTGTGTTGCTTTGAATGTTGAGTTCATTTAAATCCTAAATTAAAAAGGAAACACAATGCTTGCAGTCTGTACAAAATGGCATTGACTGTAGTGAGCCCTAGAGCCGAAGTGGGTGAGTCCCATATTCAGCCATGCTTGGTAATTCTGCTGATTCATTTTGCACACGAACAATTGAAAGCCACCATGGTGCTCTCACTATCAGGAATGGAAGTCAGATTTAAGTGTATTTCGCTAGGTACAGCCAGACCTGAGTTCACTCCATCAGCACAAGGAAACAGAAATGTAAGGCACCAACTTGTTCAGCCTAGCTGGAGGCTAGCTGCATCAATCTGGTGCCTCACCTAAGCTGACAAACCTTGACCAGATTCAGCTGTTTTGTACAAGATAGATGTGTCTACTACCCTAAGACATTTCTTCATCTTTTCCTAGTGCACTTGTCCCTGGCAACAGGAAAGATGCTTCTTTATTTTCCTAGACAAGTCACAAAGGTTGTCTTGTCTTCAACTATCTCTGTAACATGAAAATAATCGTATTTATCTAAGTGTTTTGAAACATGTGGATGAGCAGTGTTAATTGCTGAAATGCATCATGAATGAAAGCATTATAAAATAAATCTGCAGTGCTGATAATTGTAACAGTAAGTATACAATTATGAGAGGTTTTAAAAGACTGTTTACCCTTCAAATTAATATAGAACTTCCATATATTACGACTAGTTAATAGTTTATAAAATTTTTGTTATTTTATGTCTTGATATTTATTTAAATTAATATTTTGACAAAAACCAGTGTTGTTACTAACTGTTCAAATTATAACCTCTTTCCACATTCACATCAATCTTTGTAGATTTTTGCCTTTCCTTTTCAGTTTAGTGTCTCATACAGAAACTTTCTAGAAATAGAAGTAGTTTCAGTTTTACTAAAAATCACCGCACAACCATTTCCAGTGTCAGAAACCACCTCTGATGAAAGGCTTTGGGCCAGCGTTTGCCCCATGGTGCCTGCCCTGCTGACACAAAGACACTGCAAGGTCCCTTCCTACAGCAAGGCCGTGGTTCTGCCAGGGTACAGGCCATGTCAAGGAAAGCTTCACACCACAGGCAGCTGGCTGAGAGACACCTTCCTGGGGACATCAGAAAAGGCCCTGCTTCAGGCCAGTGGTTCACCAGAGTGGTTACTACCCTGCCTTGCTCTCTGGCAGCCCAGGAGGATGGGGTTAAAGTGCTGAGCCGGGCCTTCCCCAGCCAGTGAGGCCCAGCTCCTCACAGCGAGAGGGCCGTCTCCTGCCTGCTTGGCCTCGGTGGGTCAGGCCTGGCCTCAGACCCACAGGACTGGTGGGAAATGTAAATTAATTGTAATCATGAATTTCAATAGGTCCTTTGACCTTTTTCTGGAATTCAGAGCACTGGAACAGGCTGCCCAGAGAGGCTGTGGAGTCTCCTTGGCTGGAGACATTCAAACCCCGCCTGGATGCGTTCCTGTGTGATGGACTCTAGGTGACCCTGCTCTGGCAGGGGGGTTGCACTGGATGATCCTTCGAGGTCCCTTCCAACCCCTAGGATTCTGGGATTCTGTGATAAATGACTCAGCACTGTGTGAGCCGCTGGGGACTCCGAGACAACAGTGGACCTCCATGAGAGGAAAGCCAGTTCGGTAAGGGAAGGGTATGGATATCAGAGGGGGTCTGGGGAGAAGCTGTTGGGATTTAACACATCCCTCTGCAGCTCGGCTGTGGTGGAGGGAGAGCTGGCGTGTGACAGTCTGGGAACATTTGACAGATCCTCCCGTGTTAGCTCCTTTCTCTTCCTGTTGTGGTCTGAATGAATAGCCATTCTGCTTAATTTAACCTATTTCTGACTAAGTACATACCCTGGCTATTTACCCTAAAGCTAGATCTGAGTAGTATTTGTGTAACTAAAATTTTTTGGTATGTTCTAGCAGTGCTGATCCACTTGTGATTTCTTGGCAAGAATTTTATTCAAGAAAAACCCCTAGTGTAATTACAGTTGTACAACATTAATGTGCTTTTCACCATCATCATAACTTATTTTGCTCTCCCTGGCAATATGAATCTGCAAAATCATGTTTCATTGATATAAATTATATCTGCACAAAGAGGAATTATTGCAGTAGCTTCTTCCATACAGATACAGACAACTTAGAGAGCAGCCAAATTGCTACAAAAACTTCTAACATAATATATACAGAATCAGGCTAGTAAACAGTTTAGGCTAGCATATCTGTAGAAGTCTGTTTCTGAAACCTGTATTGCATAATTTTTCAACATGCTAACAGATCAGTTCCAAATGATCCATACTTTACATCGCAATCCTTAACACAGTACATTCCTTAGTGAACAGCACAAGTACAGTAGCTCAGCACCAGAATCCACTAGCAGGACTAAAACTAGAATTAAAACACCACAAATTAAAAGAAACTTTGGCAGAATTTAACAGTAAACACTATTCCAGTGAATGCTTCTCTTCTATTCTATTATGTAAATACATTGCTAGTACAGCCTTTTCCTTAATCAAGACACAGGAATGTGACAACATTCAGTGTGGTAAATGGCTTCAAGATATTACATATACAGGAAATTTTGTCAGTGTTTATTTCAAATTATATGTTCTCCAAACACAGCTTAATATTTTTTTGTCAATACAAGTAGGTCTTAAGCTCCGTCATATCAGTTTATTGTCATCCACTACTGCAAAACTCTGGTGAGGCTAGTCAAAATAAAACATGATTAATGCCTTTCCCCATTTAAATCCAAACAGGTTCTTCTTCGGAGAAATCTTATTAACATTAACTGTCTCTTTTTACACTAGATTTTCTGATTGCAATCAAAACCAGAAGTGGAACTTCCAGAGAAAAATAATATATTCCAGAGAACTGTCTCCTTGTCAAAGCACTTTATAAATGAAATAACCCTTATTAACTTTTTGAGATGTTCAAGTATTACTGTTTTAATTATTGGACCTAAGGTGATAGTGATCTGTGAACAAGTCAGCAATTCAATCCACATCCTTGGACTCCTCTTGATCATAAGGCTTTCTTCTTCAAGAAAATTTTTGCCTACTTTTGAAGTATGCAAATATTCAGATATTCAACAGAAGATAAAAAAAAATAAAATCATTAGATGCTTACTAAATTGTATTCTTAGGGAAAAAAATAAAATATGCATATTTTTTATTTTTATATAACAAAATAATTGAGGCAGCATTAGAGCATTGGAACTGACAGAATATATAGTACATTTATAACCACCAAGATAATCTAGTGTCATTTTTGTTTTGAGATCCTCAAGACAGCCTGGAATGTCATCTTATACAGGTAAAATAAATATAAAGACTATACCAAAATGTAGCTTTCTTTTTTAAATGTGGCAGTAACTTCTCTGACAAATCATACTTGCCCTACATGTCTTTATGTATGATTGGGCAGTTAAAAAACCTTCAAAACTGATTTTGTTTGCAACGAGAGAACACCTATATTAGCATGTTCATAAAATAAAATGACTATGCATACAATAAACATTTCACAAGTTTTTTTTGTTGACTAGTATTAGACACCCATGAGAGGGGAAGACCAGGTTCAAGAACATCTAAGGAACATGAATGCGCACAAGTCCTTGGGACCTGACAAGATACACCCTCAGGTCCTGAGGGAGCTGGCAGATAAAGTTGCTAAGCCACTATGCATCATACTTGAGAAGTCGTGGTAGTCCAGTGAAGTTCCCACTGACTGGAAGAGGGGACACATAATCCCCATTTTTCAAAAAGGAAAGAAAGAAGAGCCAGGGAACTACAGGCCAGTCAGTCTACCTTCTGTGCTTAGAAAGATCATGGAGCAGATCCTCCTGGAAACTATGCTAAGGCACATGGAAAACAAGGAGGTGATTGGTGACAACCAACACAGCTTCACCAGAGGCAAATCATGCCTGACAAATCTGGTGGCTTTCTATGAAGACGTTTCACAGCTGGTGGATGAACAACTGATGTGATCTACCTGGACTTGTGCAAAGCATTTGATACTGTCCTGCACAACATCCTTGTCCCTAAATTAAAGGGGTACGGATTTGATGGATGGACCACTCAGTGCATAAGAAATTGGCTGGATGGTGGCACTCAAAGAGTTGTGGTCAATGGTTCAATGTCCAAGTGGAAATCAGTGACAAGTGGCATTCCTCAGGGATCAGTACTGGGACTGGTTCTCTCAAACATCTTTGTCGGTGACATGGACAGTGGGATTGGGTGCACCCTCAGCAAGTTTGCTGATGACACCAAGATGTGTGGTGCAGTCTACATGCTGGAGGGAAAGGATGCCATCCAGAGGGACCTTGACAGGCTTGAGAGGTGAGCCCATGCAAACTGCATGAAGTTCAACAAGACCAAACGCAAGGTCCTGCACTTGGGTTGGGGCAATCCCATGCACAAATACAGGCTGGGTGAAGGATGTATTGACAACAACCCTGAGGAGAAGGATTTGGGGGTGTTGGTCGATGAGAAGCTCAACATGAGCCACCAATGTGCACTTGTAGCTCAAAAAGCCAACTGTATCCTGGGCTGCATCAAAAGAAGTGTGACCAGCAGTTTGAGGGAGGTGATTCTCCCTCTCTACTCTGCTCTCGTGAGACCCCACCTGGAGTACTGTGTCCAGTTCCAGAGTTCCCAGCATGAGAAGAACATGGGGCTGTTGGAGAGAGTCCAGAGGAGGGCCACGAAGGTGATCAAAGGGCTGGAGCACCTCTCCTATGAAGACAGGCTGAGAGAGTTGGGGTTGTTCAGCCTGGAGAAGAGAAGGCTCCAGGGAGACCTGACAGCAGCCTTCCAGTACCTGAAGGGGGCCTACAGGAAAGCTGGAGAAGATAGAACAAGGAGGAATGGTTTCAAACTAAAGGAAGGTAGATTTAGACTAGATATTAGGAAGAAGTTTTTTACTGTGCAGGTGGTGAGACACTGGAACAGGTTACACAGGGAGGTTGTGGATACCCCCTCTCTGGAAGTGTTCAAGGCCAGGTTGGATGAGGTTTTGAGCAGCCTAGTCTGGTGGGAGGTGTCCCTGCCCATAGCAGGGGGTTTGGAACTAGAAGATCTTTAAGGTCCCTTCTAACCCAAACCATTCCGTGATTCTATGATTCTATGAACAAAATCTCACTGCTACCCCACCAGGCAACTGGTGGTGTCAAGTGCAAGACACTCTTGTTATGGAGAAGAATATTAATAAGGACTAGAGTTCTGTCTCGTCTTTATTCATGCAAAAATCTCCTTCCCCATGAGGGGAGTAACTTAATGAATTATTATTGTTATAGCCACATTGTTCTCCTATGTAACATTATCCTGAGAAATGACTGGGGAGGGTTAATTTTATTGAGCAGTCCATTACCAGTTAGTGCCTTGTGTTGGTTTTTTAGTTGTATTTCTATTTTTTTAAAACAATATGCTTCTTTTGGCTCTGATACTAATTCCCTGCCAATAGTGCAGCAGAGTTTTAGGAACGTTTCATAGAATCCTGTGCTTTCCCTGGGATTATCTATAAAGGTAATGGTGAAGTTTTGTCACTAGGTGGAGCTTGAAGCTTCAGTCCTCAAGTGCTTATCAATTTAATTTCCTGTCACTTTTGCACGGAGTTCCTCAACCTTTCCAATCCCGTAGCTAGGCAACTTCTAAACCATTTGAGGTAAATTTGGTTGTATAATCTGTTGTATGTTATAAGTCCTATTAGAAGCGTTTTTTTACATATTGAGTCATGTTTGCTGTGACTGAAGTTGGATAATGATCAAAGGGAAAAGAATAAAGACTTTCCACACGTCGACCTGCAATGTAACTCATGTAGTAAATTGCTCCATATTTGGCTCTTCTAGTTCTCCACCAGAAAAGCAGGCTGATTGCAGAGTAAATATGGCAGTGCCAGCAAGAGGATGCTATTTTATGTTATTGTCGAGCTGTAGATGTTAACCACCCAAATCAGTACCTTCATATGCTGGGACAGTGATAGATATGATAGCTATGCATCAACACCCAGTGGCACACAGCTGGGGCTTCATCAAGTCAACACAAACAGTCCTTATGTCCTAATATATTTAATGTGCAGTAAAACAAATATTTTCTTTATGCTGCAAGCTGCACGGGCTCTTGGAAATATGCAGTCTCACATATGGTAGTATGACATTTACTCTTCTGGTGCCACATGGAGTGGAGGAGGAGCTGCCTTATGCTAGAAGAGAGCTCTGTTGTGGTAATAACTTGACCTCACTAGGGAATCAGGAAATCTCCCGTGACTATTGCAAGACTCAGTAGGGCACACACATCTCCTTTCCTAGCAGGACACCTCTATCCTGTGCTCTGTTCAAACATCGTATGAGCTCCACTATGTGAAAAATGTGGCATATTGAATCTTGAACTAAAACTTAGCCAGAAAGACCTATTTAGAGATCTTAATTTGTGCCTCTTACAGGTAGGTTGAGTTTTCTGACCTTTTAATTAAAGGAAATATACTGGAAAGATAAGGGAAACTTTCAAGAAAAAGAAAAAACATTTATACTTAGGGCAGTAATAATGTGCAGTGGCAAGATTAGGACTTTGACCCAGAATGTCCTGGCTGTGCACTATTCACAGCAAAGACTTCTCCAGGCAGGTTCCAGAAGAAGGAACACATTCAGTGCAAACGGCAGAAGCCTGATTGGGACAAAGCAGAAATTATCCCACGAACAGGGAGATGATAAGAAAAAACTTCTCAGAAGAAAGCATAAATGTTTAGCTACTACTTTGGCCTAACCAATAGATTGAGCTGTTCATATAGGGGAAATCCTGATAGTAAATACATGTAGAGGTAGTAGTGGGAAAGCAGTGTTTGTAATTACACACTGTTTATGTAAGCATTTGGGGTCATATTTTTGTACAAAAAAACTATAGCAGCAATCAAGCTTGTAATTAAAAAGTTTTCGTCTAATAAAAACTGACCTGAAAAGGAAGCATCTCAAGTTACCCGGCAACAATGTGCAATGGATCAAGGCAAAACTAGATAGTGCCTCCTTTGGGGAGGAAACTCTGCTGATCTGGTAGCAGATAAATTGATTCCCAGTGCTCTTTTGTAATCTTTGACCACTCCCTTTGTCCTGTCAACCATTATTTCAATTAGAGAGTAAGAACTGCTTCTTGCAGTAGCAGAGTAAGGTGTATGTTCTTCAGAAACTTTATACATTTTATCCTAAATGAACTAGAATTTACTTTATTCTTGAAACATCTAAGTGCACGTGCTCCTTTCTGCACAGTCATTTTTGAAACTTTTACAGAAGTTAGTGTCATTGCAAAGCAAAATTTCACCATGACTAATTTCTCTAATTTACTAGTCAGAACGATGTAAATTTTGCATAACAAATGAGGCCTACTGCATGATTTTGTAACTTGGGCATGTGTTGTACTTACATACAGGATTTCCTTTGACATGAAAGGCCCATGGATGACAGTGCTCTCAAGATTGGACTTGTGTTTTGGACTTTCTATACTCTCTAATCTAATGTGATATCAATGATTATGGTATAAATCCCTGACAATACCAGGGCTGCTTTTAATTGTTACAAAGTCTGGTACAGTGAATATAAAATATTTAAGTAGTAGATGTTCTCCTTTTTTAAGGAATAAACATCTTAGCTTTCAGGAAACTTTTTGTCTGTAAAAACCCAAGACATCAGTACATTTGAGTGCCTAAAACTCTACCACTTTAAAAAAGAACAATTACTCTAGAAGGTACTGATTAAAAATAATGTCAAATGCATTTCAAGCACTTCTTTATTTACAAATCCATGAGTGTTTCCAATTCTGCTTTCAGCATTTTGCCCATCTACCTTTGGAAAGGTTAGATTGTCTAATGTTTGACCATAGAAGGGGGTAAGTATATGTGCTTAACATAAACTTACAACATTTTCTTCCTTGTTTATCATTGTGATGTTTGGCAGCTGAGGTTCTGTTGTTTCCTGAATCTGTCATAAGAATCTTAATGTAATTTATTGTTAAGTGCATGCCTGAATTGCTTGAATATGTAGTACATTGATTTGAATCAGGTACGAATATAGCGGTACTAGAATGCTTATCACTGAATTTGGGAAGACAACTCTCAGCCCTCTGCGGCTAACTATGAAAACATATATCATTCAAATAGTAAATAGCAGTTGATGCATTTTATTCATGTTGCAAATACAATCACTTATTGAATATGTTGAAGATGTGTCTTAACAAAGGTATCAAGATGTGTCATTGAGGGAACAGAAATTTGTGGTATCATAGCAGTGCATGTGGTACAGGTCCCCCTGGGAGGCTGGTGAAGACAGCTGTTCCCTTTAGTCTTGGTCCTCAGATTTTGATTGAGCTGGTTTTGTATAAACTTTGTACACTTTGAACATACAAAGGTGAGACCTTCCTTTCTTTTGTTTTGCAGTCTCTTCCCTATTCTGAGACTTTCTGTAAACCAACACTTTAGCAGGACTTGAAAGTCTTAAAACTTTGACAAGGAGCTTCAGTAGCTCCAAGCTGAAGCCCTGATATCTCTGCCTTACTACCCAGACTTTCTCTTATTTCACCCTTCTTTCATCTTTGCTAGTTTTTCCTTTGGAAAAACTGACTACTTTTTCCATTTAATTTATTGACAAATCTAAAATTAGATCCAGTTCTCAGATTTTCATTTATTGTTTTAATTCTCTCTGTTGCCCTACAAATCTTCCCATTAAAAATCCGGACAATAACAAAATGCAAAATTACCTTCCATCTTTCCTTGGTTTAACTTCTCACCAGACTCTTTCTACACTTGCATCTCTTGTCTCTCTTGTGCAGAAATAGAAGTTGCATACCTGATTGTCTCTTCCGATTTCTCTACGCAGCCCAGTGCATGCATCTCATCTCCTTCCCATCCCACCTATTCTCATCTGTCTTAATTCTCTACTTTTTGCTCTCATTCAGTGTCTCATACAAAATATAGTTATGTGTATGTTTCCCATCCAAAAAACCTGTTTTTTTTCTAGTTGCCTCTCCAATTGCTTGTTGTCTTTTATCCATTATTGCTAAGCTCAACAAATATATTATATTTGAAAAATTGAGGCTTTAGGCATTTTCTTCCAGTTCTGTGCTAGATGTTCTCTGGTTTCTTGCCATGGCACTGTGGTGAAAGTCCTCCCAGGTAAGCCTATGCTTACATCTTCCTAGCTAAAACTCTGAATTAGTATCATGACTTTGTTCTCTGTAACTCACCAGCCATTTTTGACAATATCACCAAAGTACATCTTGAAATCCTGTCCTTTCTTTGCTTCTTTGTGACAAGTATAAGGAAAATTCCTTTGAACTGCACGCTCTAAAGACAGTCTTCACATGCCCTCACCAACAGTCTTTTCAGAATACAATTTCTCTTCTAACTTTACACCTTAACTAATGACAGTCTAACACATAAGCACAAATTCAATTACTTTGCTTCACTGATGCTTCATACCAATTACCTGTCTTGTTTACTACAAATTTATTTCCATCCAAACTAAAATTTTATCTTGCTATATCCATAGAGGTTCAGCTCAAGCTCAACGTGATCAAACCAGGATTTATTATTCCTTCCCCACAGCTTTCCTCACGACTTCCTTTGTCATTCATCCTGAGCAATACCGCATCCTGCCTGTTCAAGCTGTTAACCAGAGCATTTTTTTTCAATTCCTACCTCTCTGTAAAGCTTTCATATTAGTTCAGTGCTTAGGTTTTGTTCATTGTTTCTGCATAATTAACATAATTCTGTCCATTTACACAGCAAACTTTTGCTCCTATTTCCATTGTGTTGTATTCATCTTTTGCTTTCAGCCATCTCTCACACTTATCCCTGTGTAGGTCTTAACAGCTGAGTACTTTCACAGAATGTTTATGCAAAATCATTTCTCTAGTTCAGTACTTGACCATGCCTAAGCTTCTGTACCAGCTCAAATAATTTGCATTCAGTGTTCAAGCTCTTCATAAGCTCTGCCTCACAACCTGGGGATACGGGTTCCTGCCTTTAACTGGTCCACAACATGGTCATATATGTTAATATATTATCCTCTTTCAAAACTAGAAAAGGTGGCATGTGGTTAAATGGCTGAAACTACCATCTGTCTTTCTGAAGAATATTGTCTCATAGTTTCACTTATACGTCTGTTATCTTTTATTTCATCTTTATATTGTAAACTGGGGAAAGGTATTGGTTTGAGTTTCTGTTTTAGCAGCATCGAGCACAACTGGGACATGGTCTTAGGCTAAAACTCTTGCACATGACAGCATTATAAATAAATAGCTGTGGTAATATATTTTATGCCAGAAAGCAGTCTCTCAAGCCTAATTCTGTCTCCTTGTGGGGCACAGTGTGCCATAGATACAAATGTGAAAACTGGAGAGTTTTCAAAAAGCGACTTAGGAAATAGATTTTGTCCTGAGAAATCAGAGGGAGAAGCATCAATTTTGTTTTGATGTTATATCTGTGTTCTGCATATTTGAAATTGCAAGGCTGCAGAGGAAGTTTAGCTTCCTTTGCATTTCCTGTCATGCTGATATCTCGCAGAGCATTGAGTAGCAGACCTGACCAAGAAAAATATAGTGGGAAGAGCCCTTTTCTGGTGATAAACAGTACAAGTTTTCTACTTTTCAGGAGAAAAACTAGTATTTAGATTGATTTATTGTTTTCTGAGCTTTTTTGAATACACCATACATGTTCTAATCAGTATTCATGTTGCTATGACTCTTTAATCACAGTGTCAAAAGTTAATTCGATACATCAAATTTTGCATTCATATTTGCAAGTATTAGTTACACAAATCTGATTCTGAAACAAATAAAAACTGGCCAGCTCATGTGGAAGTCTGTAGAACACTATCTTACAGTCTGTATAATTAATCATTTTGAATATAAAATATCACATGCTCTCAGTAGGCTACAAATGAATGATAGATCACCAACTATTCATAAACGTGTATCCAGAGCACAATTTCAAGAGACGAGAACTGGTTAAAGTTGTGGCTTATCTACAAAGTAAGAAAATGAGAGATTGAATGTGTGCATATCTGTAAATGTTTTTACGGTTTACAGAAATTCTTGCTAATGAGGTTGCATTTCTGAGAAAGATGAATAATATCAGCACCTTTTTCCAGGTAGATTTAAGTATGTCATCTGATGTTATGACATGTTAAAGACTTCTATTTTAAGGATTGTAAATAGGGAAAATCCACTATCTTTTTTTATAGATTTATCTGTGATTATGGGGCAGTCTAAAGTAATTTAGGTTTTTCTACCCCAGCAAATTAATTCAAGTTGCTTGTAGACCTTATGATGCCCTCACTATACAAATATTCTAACAAGTTTGGAAAGAGATTAAAAAGGGATCAAAATGATAATTGATAAAAATGAGATTAAGTAAATCAAAATAAGCCTTGTGATGAAGTGTGAACATTTTTTTACTATAAAAATGGTCAGACCTATGCTTAAACTGTTTAAATTGTATTAGTTTAACTGCATTTGGCTTTGCTGTTATATCAATTTAGTGCAGAAATATGACAATGATGGGAGATCACCACAGAGTGATATTAGACCAGTTTGTGAATGTATTTTTTAATACACTAGTCTTGTAATACTTCCATGTTATTTTCTCAAAATAGAGAAATGGTCTAGTATCTTTTTTCAATACTACAAGTCACTCCAATCAAAGTACATACATAATAACACAATATTTAAAGTAAGACCGGCAAACTTACCCGTACGGCTTCACTCACTCTATAACCAGAACAGCTGTTACAGGTGGAGGGAAGAGATTAGATCACTAGTGTTTGTCCCCTTTACACTAATAAGGGAAATAGTTCCTTTTTCAGGAGTGTTCACAGACACTAAAGATTTCAAAAGAAAATTCATCTTTTCTTAAGTCAAATTGAAAGGTTGTTTTAAGGGAGAGATGGAAGGTGGAAAGACTATCGTAGATTTTTGGTGGACTGTGATCCCCTCCGAATGTCTCTGTATCTGAAGTAGATGTCGAAACAGATGTCTGACGTGATCTGACCAGATCTGACAGCAACCCGTTGCTGTTAAGACTCATGGTATATAACCTACAATTTTGGAAAGCGATGAGGAAGATGAGTAGTGCATCATTAATGATGGAGGGTATGGATTTTCTTTGACATCCACATAATGTAACAGGGCCTACATTTCTTTTCAATGGTATAAAATTTTGAAGCCCCCATTAGTTTGAGTTTTTATCAAGATATCATAAGGCTTAATTCTTATGCATGTTCACCCTAATAGTTATAATTTTTTTGGAAAAAAGAGATCTATAAGAAGGAAGTTTCTACCTGAATAGTCCACTACTTTTTAATTTAGTATTTATCTTTCTTCATCAAATTAAATAACTGTTCATAGTTAGTATTGTCTATCCATGTATTTTTACACATCACAGTAATATCTTCTCTCCAACTTCTTTCTGATAAGATAAATAGATTGATAGATTAAATCTATTTTTGTCAGTCATGTTTCTTAACCCTCAGCTAATTTTTCATGGATTTTTCTCTGTATCCTTCCAAATTCTAAAAAATATATCCCATGGCATACTATGCATGGGAACTAGAGCAATTAGATGTGACCCAAAAAGGTTTGCCTATGAGCAAGTAAGAATTACATGTAGACCATAATAAAGATGGATTATAATGTTAGTATACATGTTTCTGATTTCAGAAGTCCCAGCACAAAGGGAGTCTTTTTTTTGTTTAAATGGAACCTTTGGAAGAAATATGCTGCAGTTTGCTCTCTTGCAATTCAAAACTTTGAGAAAAATGACATTAAGGTAACCATTGTAGACATGGATCAATGACCTAACAGTGAAGCTTAGTGCAGTAGTAGTATAAATCCCTAGATAGCATAGTCAACTTGATATTGCAGTATTTGCACTGCAAATACTAGTCCAAAAGGGATTCTTAACTTGGAGTGGAACACAGGTACCCATTTGCCCATGGTAACGGTGTAGGGGGTTTCTGTGGTCCAGGTTCATAAGGAAACTGTAGATCCCAGAACATTCAAATCTGCCAAAAGTGAACCAATAGTGCTGTAATATGATGAGAAGACGTGATATGAAAGAGTTGGTATTTTTTCTGTTCAGTTCATCTTACATAACTGTATACTGTTGGAAATTCATCATCTCATCTTAGTTGATCACTGGTGGTTTAATTTCTTCCAATACTGGAATTTTTTAAATGTCTGCCCACCTTTACTAAGGAATTTTATAACCATAATGATGTCACCAGTAACTGGTGGCTTTGCAGACTGCTTTCATCTAAAATGAAGAGTTTGTCCAGGATTGCTCACTCTTAATGAAGCCATTAATATTTTGCACATGTAAAAATTGCTTTTGATGGGTGATCTGAAATAGTTCTGGTTTGTTCTGTTGGTAAGATTTGAGAAGAGATACATTTTACTGGCATCTCAAAGATATTACTTACTGTATATTCAGTGTTAGTGAAAGCAAGGACAAATTGACAAAAAAGAGTATCTCAGAGCCTATCAGGGTATCAAGGGCTCATTGGTACAAAGATGGATTTGCAGTTTTGATATGTGTGACTGCATAAACTGGACCCTCCAAGAAAAAGATGAGAAACAGATGGTGTATTCCAAAATGTAAAATTGCTACCAAATTGTGAGAATATTGGGAACAAACACACGAGAAATTATGTTTTATTCAACTACTCTATGTTATATCAAAATTGTATAAAAAAGAAGATTAAGTAGCATATTCAAGCTAAGAAAAGTCTAAGAGAGGCAGAAAGAACACCTAAAGATCCTATATCTTCATGTTTGGCTCGAACAAGAAGCTTCACTGCATCTTTGAGAGTATAGATGTTTATTTTATTTTGAGTAACAAAGATCATGAGGCTAGAAAAATACACAGAATATTTGTGACACCTCTTTTAGAAAACCAGCTGCCTGTGGTAATGTAGGTGCTGCTAAAAAGCTGAAGAAAAAGATCAAAGAAATGGGAGACAGTATCATTAGCTAGATTGCCTATGGAGCAGAGCAAAGAATAAGTGCCAAATAATGATAAGGGCCACTAGTATAACAAGGCACAAGTACAGACCTATTATTATTATTGCCAACTGCCACTGTAATAAATGTGTTCTAACCAGTTTTTGAGTAAAAGTAAGCCTTATCGACAGAGTTGATTGTTATCAGATGATCTTCAAGATAGTGCTTTTAGCAACATGTATTAGATTTGACAAAAGATTGCCTGTGGCTCTATTCTAAATGTGTTTCTATGCCACTCTCCAAATGATCCTGTCTTTTACACAAGCCGTCTACCAAAATGTAACTCTTCTGTCTTATACATTCAAAATATTCAGATATTCATAGGCAATACAAAGATGAGATGCAGACTGGCAATGTACACTGCACCACTGTCATTTTGTCATTTAAGCTAACTGTTTGACATACTGGTAGAAAAGGATATGGATATCAGAGATGAAAAGGTAATATGGATTTTTACAGATAAATACAGCCCAGAATGTATTTCCAACATTACATTAAACAACAGAGATAATGAAGCCCCTATAAAAATCTATGTTCATCACCATTTGCTCTTAAAATCAGGCATTAATTCCATGTTTCCACATGTTGGTATTTTGATAATCTGCACAAGTTATGCTAACTGTGAACAATTTAACACACGCGCACAAAAAGATAAAAATGTAACAGAGCAGGTTGTAAAATTGCATATTTGAGGAGAAAAATACTTCTTCTTATAATTTTACATCAATACAGCATGCAGCAGCCTTGTTAATATGGTGTGCAACAGACCAAATCAAGGCTGCAGATGAGTAAGGCCAAAATATCTTCACACACCCATTAATTACCTCTATTATACCTAACAGCACCAATTGAATTTTTCACTAATGTTCCAAAATGTTTTCTACGCAGGATAGCAGAAAAGTGTCTGGCACTCCTTTCTCCTCTCCTGAAAGGAATAAACAATGCTGTGCTTACTGGATTATTAATTGAGCTTGGAATTGACATGTACAGTTTGCATATAGCCTCACACACTCATATGCATGTGTATGCACACTTATATACCAACACACACAAACTCATATATATGCACGTATGAACAAACAGAGGAATGGGATGGGGATCATAAATCATAAGCATTCTGGAGTGGGACTGTGATAGTGCAGTACTCTTAGGATTTGTTGTAAATTTCCCATTTAACCCAAAAGGCCTTACTTTATTTGACTGCAAAATCTTTATTTAACTTGCTGCCTTAACGTTGTTCTGTATTAATAACTGGAACAAAGGTCCTAAAAAGCACAAAATACTTTTTAAAACAGGGCAATTTCAACTATTTCCAAATAGTATACCAACAAACATTATTGCTTTAATACTATAGTCTTGCTTTATAGGACTTCATTATGTTATGAATTTACCAGACACATTCTCAAGGGGTAATGAATAAGATTCAGGAAGCCATTTTCTCAAAGTCAGATATCTGTGATTAATAACATCTATCCATTGCCAAAGGTTAAATCTAAAACGTAGTAAGATTACTCCCTTTTCTCAAATCTGAAAGCATAATACCATGTTTTTCAAAGCTATGAAAATGTAAAAGCTTATTTTTTGCCACAGGTAGCTTTAGAATAAACACAGGTAAGTCTATGCAGCAATTTTTAGTTCTGTAAATGCAACACAGTGGATTTCCTTGTGTCATCAGGCTTCTAGCATTCAAGAGGAGGTTGAAGGTCTTAAGTTGACTGTAACTACTTTAAGGAATGCTGAGACATTAGTGAACGTTTAGATAGCTCTGATCCAAGCCATTGCAAGCATGTTTATAACAGAATAGAACTTTTACATTACATATTATATGTATTTGTGAACTGAAATACAGGGGCTCTGTTGAAGAACTGACTATGTTTTCTGTGTTATGACACAGGCTATCACTGTCTTTTTACTCTGACACAAAGTTTTAGTCTAAGTTAATGATTCACATAGTCTTTCTGCATCCTGAATTCTCTGTGTGCAAAATGGTGATGATATTTCGTTTCACCCACACATTACTTAAACTCCTGACTGTTCAAGGCAGGACAGTATTATCACAGCTTTCAATAAAATTGCACCACTTTTTTTCCAGTACAACTAATAGATCATTCTTTTAACTGGATTAATTAAATGAATGAATGAAAGTGGAATACATCCCATCTAATTTTAGTAATCTAAATTTAGGCATTGAGTCTAAGCTAGTCATCTGCACTTTTGTAGTAAATGAAGAGAGGTAGAGACACCCAAAGGGTGATTCATTCCATCCAAAGATAAGTGTCTAGCATAGAAGGAATTAATTGTCATCTCTCCCTTTCCCTGACCCTACCATAAGCAGACACAGCTGGTTGACTACAAACATACCTCTCCACAGTATTTGAAATTACTTGCATTTTTAGTATACTTTTAAAAAATATTGTCATTAATCTTTCTCAGATTCATTCGTAGTATGTATAAGCCCAAAGAAGAGATTCACCAACTTAAGGTTTCAGACAACACACAGTTAACATGTAAGTGTTGACAGGAGAAATGTACTACTGCTTTGTTGAATGGGATAGAATTATTTGACAGACAAAGTTTAGCACAATGGATAGCACAAAATTCATTGCTTTGAAAGAAATGGGCACTGTTGCATTTCTAAGCTTCAGGTTGACTTTGTGTGCTGAAAATGCGGTCACCTACCACATTACTGAAATTTATTTTTGCTTGAGTTATCTTCTGTATATCACTGCAGAGATTGTTTTCAAATTCCTGCCTGAACTTTTGCATAAGTGCATAGTAAAATAGACAGCCTTTGCTTAGTGATAAATATATGGAATCAGTTACACATCTTCTGATAATAGCTGATAATAGTGTACTTTGAATCAGTCATCAAACTTCTACAGATATGCTGAAGTCACGTTGTTTTGTGCCATTTCTAGAAGAGATGTGGTAGAAGCTCCGGTTGCCCAAACTCTAAAGTATGGACTCTGCTCCCTTTGCATAAATATATCTTGTGCCTACAAAAGATGTAAAAAAGTTATACCTGAAGAAAAGAAAACAACAAGAAACAACCCCTGGCAAAAACCACCAAACCAAAGCAAAAAGGCCATGCAGTTCAGACAAAGATCTCTGACTCTCAAGTTATAGTACTGGTTTCTGTGTGTGAGTCTTGTACAACTCTCTCATAGATTAGGCAAGATCTTTCATTGTCAAACCAAGAGAGCACAGAAGGATATCTCTGTATTTACCATTAAGTGTGACTAACTTTTCATTTCAAACACGTGAATATGTGCAGCAGTAGATAGAAAAAGCTTGTGGGTGAGGTTCTTATAACCCTCAAAGCTGTCTTTCGTTAGCTTGAAGCACGTTACATAGAAGCTTGCTTCCTGTGTACAGAACTGTCATGAACTCTGTGTTTATAAACTTTTTTCATTCTTTAAATAATTATTTGGTGAGGCTTCTCTCTGCTGTTGGGGTTTTTGATCTGCTGCTGCATTCCTGAAGCAAATCTAATGTTAGGTCTTACATCTCTTTTTCCAGTAAATATCAAACACAACCTAAGTTCCATGGCTTTCTGTACCTTTACATAGTACTAAATGCTAAACAAATGCTTCATATTCTCCAGATGTGTCATGAACACTCTTCCCTCTCTGAACCAGACTCATTCCATCAAGAATAAAATAGCATGGGGGGAGTTTCAGTGGAGCTGTTTTACTTTTTCTCTACTTATGCTTGCCTTGGTTACTTTTTGTAGTGATCCATACATTTCTAGTATCAGATAGAGGGTTGACAGTGCATACCAGTAATTTTCTAATGTCTAAGTCTGAGCTTTGAACAGGGGTTATCATGTTTTCAAGTAAATTCCTGTCTGCTTTAAATATGCTGTTTCCTTTCACCATCTGTTGGTTTTGATTTGGCTTTTTGCAACTGTCTTTAATGCTGAGAACATATTTATGGAAAGCTTATCCATTAACACATTTTTCAGTATATATTTCAGTATGTATTACAGTATGTGTATCCTTGTGACACCAGCAACACTAAGTGCTCCTCCAAATTCAGATTTCAGCATGCAGTGAATACTTTTTGTTCAGAAATGTTATCTACTGAGTTTTATGTGGTACCTTATATGCAGCTTGTCTTTCTTTGAGCTAAATCAATGCTATCACTTACAGATTAGCAAAAACTTTTTTTTGACTCGTGCAAACAGTTCATGGTATACAGTATTGTCTGTCTGTTGAGAATATTCACTGTCTTCTCCTGTTACTTTTGTTCTCTTCATCTTGGTGTAGAGAACCATTATAAGTAACCAGCCACTAATTTCTTTGGCATAGCTTTTTGTAATTGTGCATTTGCACAGCCTACTGTGCTTAATTATGTCTCCATGAATTCTTCATCCCTTCCTCCCAGAAGAAACATTTCATCATACTTGTTGTTGAACTGGTTGGAGCCTTTCTTTGTCTGTATATAGCCTGAAGTATGCTCCACAGCTTACCCAACAATCCTGCTCCTGCAGCTATTCAGATCAGATCCTGGAATGTGCTGTGGCTTCTAGCCTATACACCTGTATTACCTTTCCAAGGAAACCAAAGCATGGAGGAAGTGGAAAGAAGAAGGTACTATTATAGGTGTTGAATCTGCACTTGGGGATGGAATCATGGATTTTACATGTCTCTGTCATCATGTGTCTGCTAGCCCCACCTTCACTGATCAGCTCAATAGGCATGACACAAATGATGTGTTTCATACTGTACAAAAATATAATCAGCTCACAATTAAGAGACGTAATAGCAAGCATGCTAACAAATGTTTATTATGGAACTGAGTTACCATTTTAATCCTTGGAAAACATACAGACAGGCATTTACATATAAAGAGACTCCCCTAAACTATGCTATTAAACATGTCCATGTCAAACTTCACAATTTCCAGTGCTACCAATCACCTGCCTAGTTCCTGCACCATGTGAGATTTAGAAGTTCAGTGTTCTGTTTTCTCATCTTTCATTTCTTCCAAATCCCACTTTCCAAAGGATGTTTGATGATCATTGGAATAAAAGTAAAATTTCCTTTTATGAAAAAGTGAATAGGCAGGTATTTATCAATTCTGAGCTACTATCATGTATTTCTGGGAATAATTAAAAGATATAAGCTTGTATTGTAAATCTCATGTTTGCATCCTTGTGAATTCTCCATTACAAAATGTTCAGGAAATAAATATATTCTCATCCTGTGAGGAACAGCACCTTTATAAAGTTCTGGCATAAGCCAGTAAGAATGGATTTTTATGTTGTGCAGAGACTTAAATTATCCAATGTATATTACTAAGAACTGAGATGGTTAATGAAGCTCCTTGGCTCTGAGTAGTTTCTGAACAGTACATAATACAGGAATGCAAAAGTAGACCAGCTAAAAACACTAACATAACAAGGAAACCGATTTCCTGGAGTGTTGAACTGTAAAGAGAAAAGATGTGTCGAATCAAAGTCACCAAACTAGAAACTTGGGCGTATTAGTACACAAGGATGTTCAACAGATATGGAGAGTTAGTCGTAACAAAAATGCTGTACTGAAGCACTCAAAGAGGCAATAAGGTAATGTTAATGTAGTTCAAAACTAAGTTGTCTGTGGATACTTCAAATTCAAGTTATAGTACCTTTCTTTCATGAGAAGTAGAGGCCAGTACTTTATGCATCACAGGCATTAATAATGATTATTTGTCAATATACTCACAAAGAAGACGATGACTGGGCCTTAATCCCCGATCAGGGAAAGTTTAACCTCATTTATTATTACTGTTCCTCTTTCATTTATAGGATGAAGGTGTATTTATAAGAAAAGATTGCTAATCCAATCACTGCATTGTAAACTGTGTCCAAGAAAGCAGGTTCTTTTTAAACCAGAAAAAAAGGTGTGATTTGTAGATTTAATAAGAGGATGGGAGAGACTTTATGATTCTGCATAGCCATTCTGGAGTATCTGGCAAATAGAACAGAGCAACAGAGTCTAATAAAGAATCTGATTTTAAATAAGCTTATAAGATTTGAAGGAGCATGGCCTGTGGCCACCAGAGCAGCTACAGAGAAAAAGTTCCTGGAGTCAGCATTTAAGATTATCATATGTGGTAGTTGTGCAGTATATTTCTATCCTCTCTAGATAGCTTTAAAAGGATCTCTTAATAGTGTGTGAGCTGTTCTCAAAAGGTATCAGATAATGGTTTTTTGAAACAAAAAATTGTAGAAACTACACAAATTCAGACATTGGTTTAACAGAAAGTAAATCCAAGAATGCTAGCATGGGCAGAAAATGGTATCTTGATCACCATAGCTGTGGACACATATAAGACAAAGGAAACCTAATAATTGCTTGGGGTCCCATGGGTTGACACTACTGAAGGAAGTGTTGTGTCAGTCGGATACTGTCATTGCAAACAGCAACAGCATCATAAAAGACAAACATAGGTTTGTACCTGGCTGTTGCTTCGAGACAGACATGTTGTCTTAAAAATAGGAGGCACAAGAGGGGAAAAGTTTGCCATTACTTGAGTAGGGCCCAAACCAGGCAGTCTCCAAAGCAGGATGAAACAGTTGTAGATCAGGACATCAGACCATTACAAATTATGACTTTACCAATATCTTGAAAACTGTATTCCTGCATATGTAGTGCCCTTAAGATGTGTTCTGTATAACGACCTTCTGTGTTATTGTAGGATATTTCTCGTGGTGAGGAAATGGAAGGGGAAAAGAGGATTGTTTATTGTGTTCTGTAGTCAATTTATATCAGCTTTGCCAAAACAGAGGCCTTCTAAAATCTTTTCAAACATCACACCTGCCTGCCAAATATTGCTAGAAAACAGAACTCAGATGCCATAACTTTTTTATTCTTCTGTATGAATAAGCATACTGGGATTTTTTTTAAAAAAAAAGTCTGTCATGATTTACTGCTTTAGATGATGACTATTCAAAAAAATATTTTCCTTTTTTCTTGGAAATGTCATAATTCCTTTGGAATAGATCAGCCATGCCATGAAACTATTTTAGCTGAAGGATATGAGACATTCAGAGCTGTAATAACTTACTTCCAAAGCTCAGAACTTATAATTATAACTAATTCTTAGAGTACTTCAAACTGTTCATCATTCTGAATTTCGTCATTCATCATTCATCTCTGAAATGCCTGCACACCAATGCACGCAGCATGGGGAATAAACAGGAGGAGTTAGAGGTCTGTGTGAGGTCTAAAGGTTATGATCTGGTGGCAATTACAGAGACATGGGGTTGGACTAGATGATCTTTTGAGGTCCCTTCCAACCCCTAGGATTCTGTGATTCTGTGATTCTTTAAAGAATTTGAAAATTCTTGTCATTGTAAACAATATGAAAACTTTCCTTGGTTAAAGGTCGCAGCAGCTAAACTCTTACTGAGTTAAATTTTCCCTTTAATTATTAAGCTGTAACTTTAAACATACATCGTGGTAAGAACTGCATTACATAGTGTGTCTCTCAGTCTTACAACTACAATTAAGAGACAACATCTATTCAAAAACAGGAATTTTTTTTTTCTCTGACAGTGTAGCAGGGTGGAAAGAGAAATCTTAAAGTTTGTCTTTTTAAGAGTGTGATCTGCATCACTAGTTATTAATTTAGCATCAAGCGAGATGATGGTTTAATTAGAAGCAGCACATTGCCTTTGATAAACAGATGTTCCCTTTATTTAACTGCTGCCTGCAAACTTAGCACAAATAAATTTTTTTTCTTTGTTACAGCCTGTTAATTTCCAGCCTCTGGTCATTGCATCCAGATACAGTTCCCATAAGCAAAACATTCCCAATTAATACATAATGCCATAAATAAGTATTAGTTCATCCCTGCATGTCTCTATAATTTCCTTAAAGCACTGCAGCTAAAAAGCTGAGCTTCTCTGTCAAAGCTGTATGAGTAACAGTCCAATAAAGCCACACCTAGTTGTCGGTGGACCAGGATTTGCGTAAACATGGTCCAACCCAGCGTTCATGTGTCCAGTGACCTGGTAAAGAGTGAAGCATTCAGAATTTTATAGTCCTACCTACTGAGTGAATAAGACCCCACCTTGCTATTATTGCTGTAACAGCAAGGTAAACAAAAACTCAACACGCACCTCAAAAGTGCTGCCACTGGTCCTACTTAAAAATAATTCCATGCAATTGCTTGATAGGTTACTAAGCAAATAAAGGTTTGGTTTTGTTCTACTTTTCTAGCCTCTAGGTAAATAACAAGTGGAGAAAAGCACCCACAAGTTAATAAGCAAATAAATTTTTTAACTTTTCAAAAATTATGTTAGATACTGTAGCAGATGTTATCATGAATATATTACTGATTGCACCAGTTTATGAAGAATGCTTTGTTTTATTCTTCCAGGTTTTATTTTATCTTTATGTGTCTTTAAGAGCTACAAATGTTTAGCATCTAGTTATAAATGTTTAGCATTCAGCTCATTCTTAAATTTAAAGACTGACTAGATGTGCTTTTAAAAATTTATATTTACCGTTTGTTTGTTTTGTTATTTCACTTCAACTTCTGCCCATGCATAGCCACAATATTCACGTAGCTTGGATGTTAATACTTACCAGGGATGTTTATGAGCATCTGTGTTTAAGTTGCAGTCTGTTGATAGCCACTTTGGTTCAACATACATTTGTGATTCTTATGTTCCAGATTTTTAAGGCTCAGCATCTAACATACCAGTTACCTTTGAAAAGTTCTCTTTTTGGTTATAGCTTTAAAGTTTCTCAGAAAACCCACTGGAAATTCTGCCATCTCTGGTTCAAATTCTGCATTCACATTCACTGACAATGCTGATGTGTAGTGGGCAGAAAAATTTCCTCTCAAGCACTCTAAGAGCATTCACTATAATGGTATTTCCTGTAGGTACATAATAGTATGGTTTCAGTTATTTTCTGCTCATGAACAGTTAAATATTTCTGACCTGATCTTTTGGGCAGCTGAGCACCTCCTTGAAGGTGATGAATGCCTTTGCTCCAGTCAACATGTTGATAGCTACTTAAATGTTGCAAAGATGAACTGCTGCTGTAGTTGCACTTCCTCTAGCGGAATACTTAGGCCATGCAGGGAAATATATGAGTTCTTACTTTGCCTTTATTTCCCTGAGCAAACACACAGCTGGGGCCTATGAGTGCACTGTTACAAAGCAAGAGTTCTATCTATACTACATCCTGTATTTATTTACACCAATGGGAATTCTTCTTTGAATAAGGGCTGGTAACACAAGCATTTCCAAAATTAAATTGTAGGGTTTTCCACATGACTGTAAGATTTTTTCCATGAGTATTCTTAACTGAAAAATTTGGCAAAAAAACATATAGGTTGAGGAACAACTATGGGTCAGAAAAACTACTGTGAGCCTTAGAACTAGAATACACACATTGGAATCAAGCAAATCACAGCTATGTGGTGAGGAAACCAATGATGACAATAGCAAATAGCTCTGCTAATGCAAACAAACTGCCCTTTTACTATATAAAATAGGATAGAAAGGCAGATTAAGCCACAAGTAGTAACACAGTTCAGATATAATATATGGTGTAGTTCCTGCTTCACATTTGCTGCACAGTTTGGTTTCTCTGACACTACTAGCCCAAAGCCTTACTTCTAAAGAAATGTTAATATTGTATATCACTATGAAGATGATCAAGGTCTGTGCGGAAAAATTATGGAAAAGAGCTTTCAATATTGCTTTTCCAAAATAAATTCTGAAAACAGAGGATAGGGTTCTTTATTAATAGGCTAATTCCCACTAAGCAGAAGTAGGATAAGGAGACTTTCTATTTCTAGTTAGAAGATAATATGACATCCCATAGCTTGCTGGCAGTTTACCCCAACTTGAAAGAACACAACCTATGGTCATTTTATGACAGCCTTCTTTAGTAGCAGACAGGGATTTTGGCCCAGAAAGAGATTGAAAAAGGTGTACAGATCAAGGGTTAAACTGTTTACCTTCGTAGCTGGAACATACTAAAGAATTTGTTTAGCAAACAGATCAGTCCTGGGTGCACTATAATCCTACTGTTACTTAGGGCTTAGGTAAATTTACAGATTTGCAGGGTGTTTGCAGCCACTATAGGATTTTTGCCTTTAATTTACCAGTAGGCCTTGGTTCTGTTTTGCAAGGTAACCAACCTATAAAATGTTCACGCATGCCCATCTACACTGTATTTTGGCTTCACTTTGTGATTTTGGCTCCTTTGGCTTTCAGAGGCAGGAAAACATTGCTTGATAGGAAGGGTTATTTTTTGGTTGCCAGAATTCCTTTGCAGTTTTAGTGGAAAGAAGCAGGACTTTTTGGGGGGAGCCAGCATCTCATTTCCATTCCGCTCTCATACAGCCACTGTTGTATCTGCAGGGCCTGCAGAATGTAACTGCTGCAGCGGGGCGAACAAAGATGCCATTCAGCACGGAGAGCAGCTTCCCTTCCGCACCACTCTCTGGCCATGGCAATGTTGGCTGGAGCACGCTATCTGACCAACACGGGATTCGCTGCTTGAACAAAAATCCCCAAGGACGCCCGTTTGGCGTCCTGAATTAGTCCAGCGGGATGAAGACTTCCTTTTCAGCACTGGCGTGAGTGCTGAGAGTCAGCTGCAACTTGCTTTTGTTTCACTGCTCTTTACGTACAGACATGTATTCTTTGGGATCATACTGAACAAAAATATTGCTCATTAGAGCTCAGGTGGCTGATTCCAGTACCTCAACTGTGTTCTGGGATGGTATGTTCCAAAGTTACAGAAGTTGTAAGAGGACATTGTTTTTAATATGCCACCTCTGAAATCCCATTGCAGGGGTCATTTCCTGACTTGTGTGTTGTTTTGGTCCAGTCCCTTGAAAGTTCCCACCCCCTGTGACTTTGCAAACTAAGCATATAAATGAGGTCTTTTCCCATATCTATTTCCTACGTTATGCACATAAAAAGAATGTACTTTAGTTTATGATTTGGCTTAAGAAAATTAATATAAACATTCGCTGATTTAAATAATTAAAACAATATTAAGTTATAAACTAAGTGTTTAAAGACAAAAGAACACTTTATTCCTAGTGTTTGTTCATTTTCAAACTTCAAGTTGGTGAAAAATATGCAAAACTATTAAAGCTTCGTAAAATGCTTAACACTTCCTAGCAAGAACTCATGCCAACCATCAAAACCTCTGTTTCTTTAATGAGCTAAACCAGGTCACAGTTTTCATTTTCAAGGTCTAAATTACATAGTACCCATAGGCTTTGTTTTGTAGATAAACAGCAGATACGCCTGAGAGGCTACGCCACCATGACCATAAACACCATTTCAACACAGTCACCATTATGAACTGTGCCAACACAACACCAAAAGCCAGCAATTAAGGAGAAAGATGAGTCAAGCTAGGATTAATGGATCAACTTTATTCCTAATGAAATATCACTGAAGCAATGGAGGTTTATATTATGGATGAATAAGGCCCAGTATATCTGCACTTTAACTACACGTCATGAACAGATATGACAGAAATCTTCTCCCAGTTGAACAAGTTTAGCACCAGTGACTTCAAGGACATACTCTTTATTTAAACCACTATGATCACTGCAATTGTATGTATGGCACAGTTCTAATTTGAAGGATAATGCAAACAAACCTCTGATTTGTGTAGTATGTTGTGTTTCCTCCTTCCTTTTGCAAAGTAAAACTATTTTATTTATACTCATCTCCGCAAAATGTCGACATCAGTAGAGGATGAGTCACAAAGATTTGGTGGTTCAGTTCAGATACCCGTTCAGAAGTTAGCGGTTTCCAGAGTTTACCTGATCTCATCCAAACTTCTCCATCCTGGAAATTAGATGGTAATCTCCTAAAAACAGTCTGTCTTGTGATTTTGCAGTACTTCCTTGTTTCATTCAGGTCAGCTGTAGTGCAAGAACAGCCTTTCTCACAGTATTTTGGCATTTCCGATTTCAGTTCTGGCTGAAACAGAGAAGTGCCAAGGCATGAGAAATGACTTTGCAATAGCTTACAAGACATTTTTAAGAGATTAGATTTGCTCCTCGTTGGTTTGAATTTCACGTTAATTTTTTTAGGTAGACTGATCTCCTACCACAGAAAGGTGTCCAAGTCAATGACTGACAATCTGACACCTTCCAAAGAAGTGCTAATTAATTCCATCTTTTCTAGCCTTTTATTTCATAAAAATTCTTGTCCACTTAAAAAGAAGTTTCTGGTATATTTCATCTTGCTCACACACAACAAAAAAAAAAAAAAAAAAGAAGAAGAAGAAGCTGTGAAATAAAAACAACCTTGTATCTTCGTTAGCCTGGTGAAAACTTTTAAGCAGTAGACAAGAAACAACCTTGTTTGGGTGCTATTACCAGTAGGTCCAGCCTGCACAACAACCATTGGGTCTTATATACCTTAGAGCTAGTTGAGGACTTCGAGTATCCAGGTGTTTTGCACTTTCTTTTTCTCCTTATAGAAAATGTAACATTACAGTACCTTCTGGTTTGTTTTTTTTTCCACAAGAGAAACCTTTTGTGCAGATTCCCTCCATTTTCCCACCAGGAAAACCAAGAAAAGAAATAGATTCTTTCCAGTTGGCTGAATATGAAACCAAATATTCTGGTTTGCTGAACTAATCTGAAATGTTTCATTTTAAGCCAGCATGTACTGAAATGCATATCCCTCTGCAGCTGCTGTGCTGTATATGTCTCATACCCATGATCCGTCTTGCAGCCTAGTGTTTCTTGGCCAAACACTCTCTTTTCAAATGAGATGGATGGTGCTTCATCAAAGACACATGACCTGTGTGCTAAGCAAATCACTTCAGTTTGGCCATATGAAAATATTTCAGTTGTGAAAATACTGAAATTAAGTATTTCCTTATTTCTTCACTGGAATTTTCCAAAACGTTCTGTTCAACACAATAAATAGGAATTTCAGCTTTTGTTTCACTTTGAAATGAAAGACTGTATTGTAGTATTATTAGTCTCAAACAGAAGACGGTCTGACTCTCCTTCAGCTGAAGCATTGTTAGAACTTCCCATCCTATTAGTACAAATAAATCACTTCAATCTGTGTACTTTGGTCCTATGTTTTCTTAAGAATCCTGTAGGTTTCCATGAGTTTTCCATAACCAGAAGAAGACAGCAGCATATGTGTCTCTTACACTAAGGCCTGAGTTTGCTTCCACTGAAGTGAGTGGGAGTTTTGTCACCAACTTCAATGAAAAAGGATCATCTTAAATGAATATTTATGGGTATTAAAGGAAAGCCACTGGGCATGTGGTTATCTCCCAATAACCCACATCCTGTTGTGGTTTTTTGCTAACTTGCATTATAAATAGCCACTTTATAATAGAATTGAGAGTTAGGCACAGTTATAACAAAAGAACCTTTTAAAGTGGAAGTACTTTTACCATACTTGTGATCAGAGTTGCTTGGTAACATGGCTTGATATAGACAAGGAATAAACCAGTAAAGAGATGGCTTGTTTTAGGGTCTAGTCTGTCTTCTGAACTGCTTTGGCAAAGGCAGAGAAAGAGAATCTGCAAGGCTGTTCTTTAACCACCTTGGGTGATATATTTAAAAATAAAACAAAATATAGAAACTACATCAATGATAAGTACCTACATGAACTGATGTTGTGTTTATTTTGCTTTTTCTCCAGAACAGTTCCTGCATAAGAAACATAGTTTTAGGGGCCTGCTTAAGCAACTTATCATTTGTTTTTATAAAAACACTTGCAATTATTTTTCTGCCTGAGCCATTAACATTCACCTGGAACAAACTGTGTGAGATCCCTTTGATTTTTTTCTTTGTACATTTGTTTCTCACTGCTTCATCACTGACTGGAAACTACCAAGTATTTTAGAATGAACAGAACCAGGAATTCCTCATAAGGGGATCAGGACATTTACATGAAGTCCTTAAGCTTCCTAGGGATGAAATGAAACCGGATGGTAAAAAAGAAGTTCAGTAAAGTGAGTGGAATTATTTGTGTATTAAGGAAAATGTCGAGACATTTGATCTGTACAAGATAATATTATAATTTTACAGTGAAACTTCATTTTGAGCCAGTCTCTGACTGATTATAGAATGTACAGGTCTTTGTTTTAGTTGAATAAAGTGATATGGTTTCTCTTCAAAAACATTTTTATAACTTTGAAATTTACTGGTGTTCTTTGCTTACATAGGAGAGTATCAGTTGTTCTTTAAAGATACCACCTGACTCTGCAGAACCTTGTTCTAATAGTAACAAAGAAAGGAGTAGATAGAAAGAGCTTTTGGGGCATTCAGTTTTGTAGTATGTAGCTGTCCTTAGTGAAAAATACTCTTTAAGTTACTTGATGTATAGGAAAATAGTTTTTGCCTAGATGCTGAATGAATTGCACATAACATTTCACAAGTTCTGAATTTAGCTTCCAATGACTTTTGGCAATAAACTATACTCATAAACAAAATACTGCTGGCCCTACCAAGAAGCACTGTGGTTCATTCCAAGTTATGAAGATCATCTTCATTAGTTTAATTCAAAAATCACTAACCAAACAAAAGGAGGATGTTATGCTATAGAAATAATTCAGAGAGATTTGTTTATTTTTAAAAATGCTTTCCACTATTTACAAAAGAGAGAAATAATGAACGCTTTATGCAGTGGTTTATTACTACAAAGAACATCCCAGTGCATCATGTGCCATGTATTATATTATCAAGTGTCATGTTTTGATCAAAAGGCCCCTTTTTTATCCACATTCTATCACAAATTTTTTCAGCAAACACTTCAGTTATAGAAATCTATTTTCCATAAATTTATATTTTTCTAGTGGGAGAGGGATAGTTTTTCATTTACCATGTGTTACATATTAACAAATAGAATATTTTACATGAATCCTACTCTCAACTGCCATACAGAGTATGTGAATGACTTTGGGATTCATCAAAGACAATTATTGGTAGTCATAAGCACAAAACTTCCCTAACAGCCCTTCACTTTTGTGCAGAACCCAGATTTGCCTATGTCATTCTTTGGTTTTGACAATGGATTTACACAGTGTGGGACAGGGAACATTCAGAGACAAAAAAAGCTTCAAGATGAAAGTTTTTCCCATGTTCATCTTGTAACTTCAACTAAAGAATTTAATTTTTATTTCAACATATGAAAAGCCAAAAATCAGGTGCTAATGACTCTTTAGTGGTTAAAAAAATGGATAACATGCAAAAGGCCACACAAAACAGCAAGTGGTAGAACTGAATAGCGGAAGCTGAGGGGTCTTACAGACTGTTCTTTCCTCTAACCATCTTTACACTTCTTCATTACCACATGGCATGTCTGATCAGTATAATCTACAATTACTTTGTAGATTTGGAACACCCAATCTTTCTTCATTCTCTAATGTTTCTTAAGGAAGTATTTTTTTAAGAAATATATAGTTTACGTATTTGTGGAATTCTTATTTATTTGTATATATTTTTAATTCCTTTAAAGGATACAAACCTGCAGCTATGCACACTGCTGTAACTGAAAAACAGCTGGATTTATTGTTCTCTTTATTTCCCCTGTATTTCCCTTCTTTCATTTGCCATTTCATCAAAAATAGGGCTATAAGCTGTCAGAGGGAAGCCTTCTATCTTCCTGTGTGTTTTTAAGGTCTTTTTCTGTTTAAAAAAATGGTTTCATGGCTGTGTTATACAAAAGATCGAATCTAATACTGAAAATTACACCTCTGTTGCCAAGAAGACTTCAAAACAAATAATCAGTCCTTGCTCCATTGAAATCAATAGCAACTTGCCAACAAATTCAGTGCATCCAGGATTTTATCCTCTGAATCTTTGAATCAGTATAAATTTAAAGTATGTTCTTAATTGCTGTCTCCTTAATCTGCCTACTTCTCACTGATTGTTATTTTATTTTATGTAGCTATTGATCATGTATGGCACGACAGTAAAATAAATTCAGTAACTGATTTACTTTGAGGTGTTTTCTGGAAAAGTATTCTATTTACTGGCTTTTACTTTTTTTCCTTTTTAGTATCTGAATTTATATCTACATAAATCCGCTATTTCTTCTCCTGAAAATATATCAGGGTAAGAAATTATAAGTTTTCTATAACTATATTTAATTTCTTTTATTCAAGTGCAGAAGTATTTTTGTTCACATTAAGCTATCATGTTTTAAAATGAGATGTGTCTCATTTGTTGGTTTAGGTTTTTTATGAGTATCTGAAAATAATACTTCATATATTTGTGTTTATTCATATATCTCTTCTGTGCTTGTTCTTCCTGACTTTCTTAGGAAATATTTTTTTCTGGAGATTTTACATTTGGAAATGTTTCTTCAGATAATTTTAGGACTCAGTAGTTCATTATAGTTCCAATGGCAAAGTTTATTATTCTATAGTGAAAAAAACTAAATTAATGGGATTTTTATTAAAAGATATTTTCCCTCTCTTGAATATTTCTGGTTGTAATATTTTGTGTGTATATATGTATGTGGAGGGTTAAGCTGACTTTAGTAAGAGTTGTTTTGGTCTGACATGATACAGAAACACGATACAAAAAAATGAATATAAGACCTTATTTCATTGATCTTGTTTTTAATGTGGGTGAATATCCTCCTTTTATATTTTTACTGTCTTATTGTTTTCTATTTTTGCTTCCAAGATTCCATGAAGAAAACAGAAGTGACTGTTCTAAGTCATGTAGACTACCTAAAAGCATCCTGCCAAATGTGAAATAATTCAGGCTGCTGTTGTTGCTGTTATTTGTCAGTCACAATATTAGTCTTGGGAATTCAGCTTGTCAGAAATCCAGTGCTTTGGTGTTACAAAAGAATGAAAAGATGGCATTTTTCTGCTGTGGAATAGTAATAATGATATGCACAATGGAATCTCAAGTCCACTTGGATAAGTTTTGCCTCAGGAGAACTTGAAAATGACTTGACAAGAACAAATAATGGTAAACATGAAGTGGTTTTCAGAGAAGTTGGCAATGCTTTGAAGTTAATCTTTCCTGATACAGGAAAGAAGGGGAACACATGAAAGAATTTCAATCCAATACTAAGTAGTTCACTCAGAGCAGTTTTCAATACTAACACCAGTTGCTTAGACAGTCTTCACAAAGTTAATGACTTATTTTTCGAAGGGAAGGGAAGGGAAGGGAAGGGAAGGGAAGGGAAGGGAAGGGAAGGGAAAAAGACAATTACAAAGCTGTTAAGTTGCTGATTTCATAATTTTTTAAGAGTCTTCATCTTTTTCCACACACATTTCCATGAGTGTTTGTAATGATGTAAAATATTATTTTTCTTGTTTTTAAAATTACCTATTCCAGTTTAAAATAACTTTTGCTAATCCATGAAAAGACAGAAGTCTTAGTCTAATGGAATAAACTTCATATTACCTAAAGCTTCTCAGGACAACCCTGCTGAGTCCCCAGTTTCAGGACAGAAACCATGATTCTATAGTTTCTAGGCTAAAACATTCCCATAGAAGTTGCAATTGTTTCCAGGTGAAGCCAATCACTGCACCACTAAAATAAGACTTGAGGACAGGAGAAAAGGTATGTCAGGTGACCACCTCAATTCTTGTCCCAATTTGACAGAACGTAGAACATAGCTGCACTCCTCTAGTGACAATTTCAGCTTGGAGAAAAGCTATGGCAGTTACCTTGCTTCCTCAGCATCTATGGGAGTGAGCCTTCCCTGATTTGTGTCCATCAGTTGGTACTCAATCAGTATGTGCTGATGGAAACCTTGGCTGGGAAAACTTGTGTCAGACTGCATGGCAAGCAAGGAGGCAATACAACAAGCAGAGACCAATAAGGGAGAACTCAGCTGGAGACCTGATCTTCAGTGCCGCGTTATTATCACTATGCGTTGTTCCCTCTTAGCTATGAAGTTGCCATGTCACATGGTTTATCTTCTATTCTTTGTTGTTGGCAATCACTAGATTATACAGGGTGAGTTACAGGAGCATCTGAAACCCAGTTAAAATTACATTTACTGAAGGGTAAAACTCTGGTGTTATTACAGACACTGTACTTACTCAAGAATGTAATTAGCATTCGTTTTGATAACAAGGGCTATGCTTGTCCAGTCCAACTACCTGTATTTATTCATCACAATGAAAATATCAAATCAGCCATTTTATATATGTATATGTATATACACTTTTTAATATCATTAACAGTTTACCACATCTTCTGTGCAAAAAAAAATATTTACAGTGGTAGTGTCATCTAACATAGTTCAAAACCAAAATATCTGTGACAGATATCCTAACATTGTCAGAGTTATTCACCTCAGCATTTAATTAAGGATAAAATTTCAGGGGCTCCTTTAACTGGCCAACTAATTTAAGAAGTTGCTGTTACAAGTTGAAGTAATTTACACTTCCTTAAATTGAGAGCATTAGGTGGAATTTTTCAGAAAATACTTGCTGCCTGCACAATTTTTTTACACTTTAACAATTTCCAGCTTTTATAATTTTAATTTGCATTCATGTTATATAACGCTCATAATCTTTCCTGTCATTTTAAATATGTAAGGTGCTGGTGCATCAGAGTAGCAGATGTTTTCTCGTTTCATAAAGCTTACACGTGTGACTACATTTAGCTGATTCCATTGAGTTGATTACGTATCTAAATGGAAGGATGGCTTCCAGATAATTGTGATCATGTGTCCCATGGCAATACAGTTACCAAAAAAGGGCAATATTTTCACTTAAAGGGGTTCAGAAAAGAATTCAGTTACTTTTCTGCCGATCTTTTGCTGGATTTCATGAAGGACAGTTTACTTTGTAGAGTCTAATGGCCTAACCAAGGAAATAATACCTACAACATTTTTCCCACATTCTACTTAGGAGCAGTTTTAAAAGATACCTGAAAAAGGAAATGTAAGTCTATGGGAATCAATCAAGAAGGACAGCCTAGTATAATTTTGAGAAGATTTTAAGTGATTGGAGAAACAGCAAAAACAGCTGTTAGGTAACTTAAAGCAATGCAATATGTTGACAAGACTGGCATTTGTGAAAGTTGAAACTACACAGGGAATGCTGTCTCTTCTGCCTAACAAGAAAAAAAAGGGAAGAGGAATATATTCTTCTTGTCTGTGCCTTATTAAAACTAAATACAGCAGCAAATGCTAGCCGTGGACTTAGATTCAATGGGCTAATGATCTGCATGTCTGTTAAATTCCTTAAGCAGCTTTAGGGCAGGTGACACAGCAGGTGACACAATTATTTTGCTATGCAGAGATTTGTGACTATATCTATAGATTTTATTTCTTGCCTTTTGCTGGAAAGTTAAGATGAACCACAAATCTTAGTGCTCAGATTGCCAGGTTCTCAGTGTTTCCCATGATAATGGCTCTGGTTCTACTGGAACTTCCAGACATTTTGTTCATCTGTAGGATCTGCAGTATAACTGTATGTTAATATTCAGTCTCTGTCGATTAACACTGCAGAAACATGAGGCTCTTCTAAAAGAGATAATCCTATAGTCATTCTTACACAGAAAACAGAAGTTGACTCGCTGTTGGTTATGTTTGTGATAATGGTTAGTGACATTATTTAGAACATAGGAGATGGAGGACTAATGTCTTTCTCAGCCTGAGGGTTTTTAAATCTACCTCTCCCTCCTCTCTATGACAGTTCTGTAATCATCCCCTGACAAACTGCGCTGGATGAGATGTGATACTGAATTACCACAGAACTACCAGCTAGGAAAATAGCTACTCTATTCTCACAGTGTAAAACTCAAACAAGTTACTTTACAGCATTGAATTAGCTGAATTAGCCTGATTTATAAGTACAGAGACATAAATTTTGTGACTGTTGTGGCAATGCAATTAAACCAGTTTAAAATAATTATCTGTTCATATAATTCTCAGGAAAAAATATTATTTAGACATATGAAACTTCTAGCAGCCTTGTACAGTAGACTTGAAGAATTGAAACCTTCAGCAGCATAGCATCACATGTTTAAACAGAGGTGATTTTTTAAGTACTTTGTTGCATTAAGAGCTTTCTAGCACCAGTTTCCCATCAGACATGGTAGTTACATGGTCAAAGTATTTTATAAAAACTTAAAAATTAGTTGTCTCCTTGTACTTGTGAAATTAGAACAATATCATCCTCAGCTGTAAATTGAGCTGACAAATTATTTTTCCAAGTTTATGCAGTTATGCTGAGAATGTTAGAAGCCGCACTCTTCTAACTGCAGAATCTATGTGTCTTTCTTCACACCACAGAATGGTCCTGCAGTTAGTTTCCTCCGTAGAGAGTTCTTGTGTTCAAAATCTCACCCATTATTTTTAATTGTATTTTACATTCCAGAATACATTTCTGCCTGAGTGCCTTTCCCTTCTTTAGTCATAATCTCTAGTTCTGCCCCTGCCATAACTGCAGAAGTATGAAAGGATGGCAATAGTCCAAATTTCAGCTTAATGTCTAAGAGTGCATTACAATACCTGCCATAAATTACAGTATGCCTAGTCAATCAACTGATACTTGCTACCGTAGTGGCCTTGGTAATATGATGTAGTGCTGCAAAGCTGTCTTAATTCTCCCTGTACCTTCATTGAGTCCAGCAAATGGAACATCCAAAGGATTTTGATCTTTTAAAGCAGTTATATTGTCCTTAATTTTAGGGGAACACCGGTGTTCATCTACATTGGTCTGAGTAAATCAATGTGACTGCCTATGGAGTACTATGAATTTTATAACAAAGTGAAATTAAAATGAAAAATCCATGAATTTAGAGAACAGCAGTCTCTTTCAACTCAGGTTCACAAACAAATTTGATATTAGTCAGAGGCATTATGGTTTAATAAAGTTTTGGCCAGCTTCTGTATACAGGAATTTTATCCTTGTATGAAATTGTGTCTTCATCTGTGATGTTATTGGCCTTACAAGTCTTTAAAAATTAGATGCAGAGAAGTACAATCATAAAAAATCAAAATCTCACAGCTAGTTGTATGCTTGGAGGCAGCTGTACCAATGAGCTTTGTGACCTTGGTTTTTCCACAATAATAATAATAAAAAAAGAGTCAGTGACAGTTATTTTTTATCAATATTATTTGAATCATTGCAACACCTTCAGGCATCAGTTAGAGATCCATGCTCCACTGTCCTCAGTATTGCACACACATAAAATGAAGACTGTCCTTGCCCAAAGTTTCTTCCTGTTTTTCCACCTGATGTTAATGATTTGACGGGGATTTTTTTCTCTCTCTTTGTTTGTATTGAAAATAATACATATCAACATCTTTTATGGTGGCTGGAATTCTGTATTTAGTTCATGTAAACAGATCCTTACTTCCGTGAATTCAGAGAAGTTCTATATAAGAAAATGAATCAAATTAAAAGTTCAAGGCCTATGTGACCGTCACTGCCAATCTGTTTATGGCACATAGCACTGTTGCTGTATGCAGGGTGACACAGAAAGATTAGTCCAGTTGAGTCAGAAAAATCTTGAGCTCTCTTTTCTTTGCATTCTAGTTCCAGCTTCCCTCTTCTGATTGCACATATCTGTTGTTTTTTGTTTTTTGGTGTTTTTTTTTCTTTGTGCTTATTGTTGTGTTAGAAAAGCCTACCTGAGTCAAGATTCAATCCAAGTCATGCCTTTTAGAATCAGGTAGTTATCTCAAGAACTAAACATCAAATTCTGGTGGTTTTTCCAGGTAACTGGTAGGTCAGTTTAATTGTTGTTTGGTTGCTCCTCTGTAGTTAAAAGCATTCTTGAAGGAAACCAGTATTTAAAATATGTCCGATCTCTGTGGTAGATGACATCCTGGCCAGGTTTTTCTTGGGAAGGGAGAATGGGAGAAGGTCTAGAAACTCCAGGGCATTTAAATGAGAAAAAAAAATATGGAGCAAGTAGTCTGAAAGAAGTTCAATATTGTCATCCACATGCAGGCCTAAAATCCTGAGAATTTTCCGAAGTATGAGGATTTAATGAAATCTATTGTAGCTTTAAATGAGATAAGATACTTCTCAACCCTCAATTTCCCATGGTGGAAGAAAGAAATGGCAATATTGACTGATCTCACAGGTGAGCATTTGAGATGAATAAGTAAATGTTTATATAGGGCTTTGAATATGAAAAGTGGCCAACATTTTAGTAGAATAAGAATAAGCAAAAGCCAGGCACAATACATAATTCTAGTAGTGTATGTACATATGCAGTTACTATCTGTTACATAAACTATCACAGTTATTGAAACCTCAGTTCTTAGAAAAAATATTTCAAGAGATTTAAAGTACTGGAGCGTGACTCAGAATCCTGTTCTCCCCTTAAGGTCCCTTGTGCTTTCTGAAAGCTCCACAAAGCAACAGGGGGTACAGACTTTATAGGAGAAGAAGGAAAAATGCTGTCAAAAGCTAGTGTAAACAAATCTAAAATACAGAGAAAAATGTATGTTTTGCCATTCCCTATGACTCAGTGGTGTGTTACGTTTAGTATTGTCAAGCATATGTGTTTAAAGCAGAAATGTGATTACATTTCAGCTGATGCTCTTTCTTTGATTTCACACTATACTTGAATTCTGCACAGCTCTGTATCATTCACTGAGCTAAAGGATGATAGCACTCGAATTGAATCTACATCATTTAATATATTTACTCTTAAAGACAGTAAGAGCAAGGTAAACAAACTCCTTTCTGCTTTTCCAGTTCGTCTCTCTGGCCCCATTTTATACACTTCATTTTTTTCTAATGAGGTTCAGGAGTAGTTAGCAGGCAGTGTAGGACAATACCAGTTTTACTGTATCTCTCTGAGTCACTAAGAATCCTGAGAGATGACGGTGTCTGAATTTGTCAGCTTGGTCACCCTCCTTACATCTGGCATAGTGTCAGTGTCAGAAACAGGAACATAGGCTGGTTCAATACAAAAAGAAGCAAGCAGCGGGACCAGAAATTATGTATGTATATTAAGAATGTGCACAGCTTGGGAAAATAGTCTCTTTTCCTCTGTGTTCTTGGGTTCATCCATTTCTTAGGAAATTGCAGCTGTTCAGGTTTACAGTCATCTCTTTATAAGCTGGACATTCAGAGATTTGTGAAAAGCTGGCTTAAATTTAACAGACAAATAGTATTTATAGCAAACGAGGCCAGCTACTTTTACATATTTTTACTCAGAATACAATCACCTAAATAACTAATACATGATTCAAGCAGAAGCAATGAAAAGGGAGTTATTATTTAATTCCATGGTGAATGTTTTTGCTACCAGAGTACCTTCTGTATTTCACCTCAGAGATGGCTGTATTGCAGTGACAGATATATAAGTTTTGGTTGTGAAGTATCTCAGCCCTTCCAAAAGAGGAAACACACATTAATACAATGAATAAAGTATTTTTAAAGAAAATGCTCCAGAAGAAATGCTGTTTGAAAAACTTGCTTTCAAAAATATTTCTTTAGAAAACAGGAAACAAGAAGTAAACAGTGAGGAGTCAATAGTTTTATTTTTCTTCAACAGTAGAATACTCTGCCCTAGAATGTTTCTTCAAAAAATGCTTTCCTGGTTTTTGTAGAAATTTCTTTGATAATTGGATAAGTAGGTGTATCACCAGTGAACTCTAATGCCATTACTTCATACCAATTACCACAGATAAAAAATGTATTTTCTGAGGCAAGATTTATGCACTGTGTAGCTTACAAAATAATTTATTCACTGATTTAATTTCTGTAAAGAAAAAAGTTATTCCCAATATTCTGTAAGGCTTAGGAAGGTTTTGTCATCAAGCCTGATGACATAGTCCAGATCCTAAAATGAACATACAAGCAAAGAGTGCAAGGGGGTTAAAATTAAATAGGAAGGCTCTTAACCTGAGCTTTATGATTCCATGTTCCTCAGGCAAGTAATTTACTATAATTGAAATGAGAATGCTCTGTCCTGACATGCCTGATGTAAATTTGGGTCTAAAACGTGGGATGTCCCTCACAATGAAGTATGAGTTTGGGTGTGTCAGATATGTGTGTAGCTTAATTTGAAATTAGCTCCATGGCTGAACATTACAGGAAAATAATATGCTGAAGTTTCTTCTCATACCATAGCACAGAATGTCACAAATGAGTGACTCATTGCCTAAGCTATATTTTCAGTTTGTGTTGTGTTTGGTCATCTTTCTCCTGTATGGGAAGGATGACGTGTCTGGTCTCCAAAGCTCCACTTTACATGCTGTAGCTAAAACATACCCAGCTGCAAAGGTGAAGCAATTGTAAAACATATCTCACACACTGGACACGTTTGGACCTATGTCAAAAAGCTGGGGAAAAACCCCACAACATTTTGTTGACTGTGTGCTCTTTTACACATAGTCTTCAAAACAGAGATGATAGGAAACTTCCCATTGGGTGCAACCCTACAATTTACCATACAGTGTTTCCTATGCGGCACTCAAGCCCCCTAATGAGAACTGAAGATCTTCATCATCCAATCATATCTGTGACAGTACATATCTAATCTTTAAAAAAAAAAAAAAAAAGAAAAAAGACAGCGTATTTATGTCATTTTAAACAGAAGCATCCTTCATTTAATATAAATAACTATATCCTCACATACAGAGAGGGCAGCTGGTGCTATTTCTGATAAAAAGAGGAATATTTTGAGAAAAGAAATCTTTCAAGACCTTCACAGTAAATGAAAAACATCAAAATTGTCATGATTGCACTATGGATTTTAAAGACCACATTCTCCCTAGGATCTACTTTTACCAGAGTACAAAAGTCACTGAATTGCATGGAATGAAACCTGAGACAGAATTTCTGTCTAGTCCTTTCATCAAACTTTATTTAACCAGCTTCAGATCCTAACCCTCACCACATGCAGGCTACACATGGATATTGGGTATCCATGAGTCTTGATTGTCTGATGCTTATATTTTATTATTTCAACAGTAAATCAGCCAGGTCTGTTTCAAGAAATTTTGCCAAGATAGAAGCTGCAAATGTCCTCAGGTCAAAATGACACCATAGGATCTCATGTACTGTTCACTATTCACAGTGCAGTATGCCAGGGTGTGGAGAACAAGCTCCTTTATGTAGGTAGTACTTGATGGGGATAAAATATCATTCCTCCTCAAATAATAAAAGATAGAAATAGATGAACACAGTGCAACAGTAGAAAAAATTCTGCAGGTGATTTACATGTGAAACATTAATACCTCTACTTGCATGACAGCCTACTGTGTGTTTGCTCTGAGCTAGCTCACTCCTTTTATTCCTCCTTCTTTTTCTCTTCATGCTGTCACACAAGTTGTCTGAGTGTTTTGCCATGATTTATTCTGATATTTAGGCAAACGGATTGAGTACTTGCTCTACTACTTTGTGCACTAGAAGCTGAACTTCAACTCTACTTTTAACTGTTGAAAAGATGTGTTGTGTGTATGTATGAAGAAAGGGTAATTTAGGGGCTTCCTCACTATTTATACTGGTTTTCTGTTCCTTTTTTTTTCAGTTTTATGCATCCACTGATCCTTGTCAAAATAATATTTCTTCTTAATAAAAAGTATAGTAGCACAGAAAGATATATTTCATATCTCTTTCAGCACCTCATCTTACAGCTTTACACGTTTCACATCTGCTGTGTTCTTAACACAAAGTGCATACTTCATTCTTTGCTCCCTGAAATCCCAAAGATCCCTTTGTCTCCCTGCTAAGATTTGGTCTATCTTATACATCCACCCACTTCTGCTGGACTTCTTTTTCACCAGTGTCATCATAGCTAGTGGAGCAATCTGTAATAGGATGATCTTTCTGGCTTATTTCATTACTTTCTTTTCCTTGATGACCATTTTAAGAAAGACACATTTCTTCCTTTCCGCTCACAGAACTCATGATTTCTTCATACCTAGAGCCTTGTGTGCTCAATCACTTCCTCTCTGTGGTAACTTGTTAGACACAGATACAGTCACTTATGATATTTCTTAAATTCCGTTGAACATGTATTTCTGACAAATGCTACGTGTTCACTCCAAGACATGATGCAGTGTTAGTCATCTTTATGTATTCATACTAAAAATAGTCAACCCCATAGCCAGCTACCTCTCTGTTAGTGGAAGCCAGCTCTGTGACTGTGGAAGGGTGACTAACTCCTAGAGCAAACATTCTCCAGAATGCCTCCGCTTAGTCAGCTCAGCTAGGACATTTCCTCCACTCTCTGGATGATTAATGTGCTAACCATTGTCTTAAACATTAGCTCTGTATTGACAACATTAATGAGAAACATTTAATGTGAAACTTTGCTTCAAATTTAAAATATGTTCTCTAGCAAGTTAAAAAAGATATCTTTAGTTTGTGCTGCCTCATGTTCTATTTTTGCAGAAGCACATGAGATCAAAGAGATGTCCTAAGGCATGCTACACCCCTGCTACAGCTTAAAAACTGTGTGTCGGCCAGTAACTAGCAACAATTGATTGCTGAGTGTCCAAAGCTGTGACTGGATCACTCTATCACTATAAAACTAATGATGTTTTTTTAACCGCCTTGAGGAATCAGTTGTTGATTGTCAGCACTTTGCATTTGCCCCACAGAAGACTGGACAGGTAATTTTACCCTAATATAAATTTAAAGCTGGGTAGGGAAATGCGTAGCGTTTTTTTCACAACTACTTCCAGGAAAAAGCAGAGTAAAACCATATAACTAGAGAGGAGGTTTGCTAACTTGTAAAATAGTTCAACTTGTAGAGAGGAGGAAGGTCTGTCAGATATCACCAGGCATCATATAAGGGTCACATTGATAGAAAATTTTGATAAGTGAGAATCTTCCTGGGAGCTGAGAAGACAGCTGCTGTTGTCCCAAAGCTGGGTTCAGGTGTGCAAAAGCCAATCCTCACAGAGTAGAGTTGCTCTAATTCCACTTCTGTGCAGAAAAGGGAGCTAGGTAGTATCCCACAAAGCTAGCTCAGCTTCCTGAAACACAGGGGCTACTTTTACACACAGAATTATGTAACACTACTTTAATCATATTCTATCATTTGTATACATGATTGGTTAGTTAATTAACACTGCTACAGACTTTTATGTTCTGGACTAAGCCAGACCTCTGCAATGCCACGTAATGGTTACAGTAGTAACAAAATGTAAATTGCCATGCCTACTATATGTATATGCATGTTTGTATACATACATATATACATGCACATGTTTGTGTGTGTGTAAAATATTTCAATATAAATACGTATACGATATAGAGAAATCCATATATATAAAAGAATGTGAGTATGGACAAAAGCTCCACAAAATATTTAAGGTTCTTATAAACGTTGGTGAAAAAAAAATTAATCATCTAATTGAGCTGATACATGTGGTCTCCAGCTCTTATCTATGGCAGACTACATTCCAAATCATAGTTCTGAGCCTAGTGCTATAGGTCACTATTTAGCTGAAATACATTGTCAGAATCCAGGCTAACAGAAGTCAAACAAAACTGATTAAAAGAAAGCACCAGTTTGAACTTTCATCCAGAATTCTGACAGACCTGAAGCACTAGCTGTAGGACTGAAATTTCAATCCTTACCTTTAGACCTAATTATCTCTATTTATATTATATTACTGTTTGAAATGAAGGCTTGTCCCCTCCATGGATCTTGAACATTTTCCTTCTAGAATTTAAACAAATGGAGATGACAAGAAACTGTTGTTAGGTAATTTCATTTCAATGCAGGCAGCTCTAAAAACAGTTATTGCCACAAGGACCTCAGAAATTAACAATTAACACTCTTACTGCATCTTCAAAGTAATTATTTTTTACTGCTTTTAAACTTACTTTTTGCCAAGGACATGCCTCTCTTGACTAGTTTCCTGACTGCAGTTGACACAGTAGAGATCTAGAACAATACTAGCATGACAAACAAAAATAACATCAAGGGGCCTGATTACAAAATAAATTGCTTGCTTTTACCTTGTTTGCTGCCCAGAACATCTTAATAAGTAATACCCTGGCTCCCATTCAGCTCCCTGCTCGTGGTCCTAATAATGATGTCAGAGACTGTGTTTCAATGTATATACTGAAAAAGATAGATACACACTAAAGAAAAAAAATGTTGCAGATCAGTATTTAGCTATCTAAACAGAAATAATTTCATTTCTAATCTAGCCTTGGAAAAGAGGTGCAAAAATATCCCTCATCTGGTGTGTACAACACAGTTTAAAAGTAGTATACTCCAGAGGATCAAATTATTCAGGCAGCAGAAAGAGAGGCAAAACAAGCAGCCAAGGATTTTGAGTAAGTACTACAGCTGTGGGAAATGAGTTGCAGAAATAAAAGGAGGAGGGACCAGCTAGTTCTGAGGGTAATAAGCATACGAAATCTAAAGGAAACAGACAAAAACTGACTCTGGTTTATACCCTAAATAACTTCATTGATTTCATTAGAGTTCTGTAGGATACTGAATACATCATCTCAGAAATTGGTTAGTATATGACTAATGTGAATAAGAAAAGAGAATTCTGCAGAAATACCACTCCTTTTGTCTTCAGATTTTTATATTCTACTTTATTAGAAAACTTGGAAAGTGACAGTCTCAGAGTGGTAGCTAGCGCCAACAGTATTGCAAGCAGGTGTTACACAACTCTCGAGATCCCCCAGCTCTAGTGCTCTGCCTTCATCCACAATTCCTCTGCCTCTCTCATTTTGGATTGCTCATGGATAGCTCTAGGCTGTTAATTCTGTGATGAACTGGATAATGCTTTTGTTATGCATACAGATGTGAAGTGCTGACTAGAAATAGGTCCCAAGCTTGTTTCAACATTAGGTATGTTGACCTTCTTTTGTCTGAGCCTTTCTGTATTTCCATACTTTCCAGTTCACCATGTTTGTAAGGTGAAAAACAAAACAAAACAAAACAGGCTGAGCCACCCAAAAGTGATTCTCACCAGGGGACTGTTTCTGCTTCTGCAATTCTGTTTTATGGACCCCTTCTTCCAGTTGACTTTGCTGCTTTGGATCTCCCAGGCTTATTCTCTTATTGCCAGGGAGAGGATTTTGTTGTCCTCCATAAGTCTGTAACCCCCACCATCCCCATATAACCATACATTTGAGCCCACCTAGGAGATGAGTGTTGCTTCATACAGAATCCTGCCTTCTGTCTGTCACAAAAAGAGTGCACTTCTGTCTTCAGCCAAAAAAGCAGAAAAGCAAATAGTTAATCCTGATTCACAGGGAAAGAGTGTTTAAGATATTTTGTGTCTGAAAATATACACACAGCAGCAATTGTGACTTCCTACAGCAGACTTAAATGGATTTGTGCCTGAGCCATCCATCTGAAGTGGTCCTTTAAATTTTTAATCATTTTAATTATTTCCTGTGAGCTTCTACATTTTTCCCTAGCTTTAACTGAGACTCAAGATGGAAATCTGACATAATCCTAAAGAAGGAAAACTGTCATTCAGAAAGATCAAGAACTACACAAGATTATTTTCAGGTGTTTTCTTATCTGATTGTTAAACCAAAAAGGTGGCATCTGTGACAAACCCCCACTTCCTTATTCAAAGAATCTCTTGGTGCAGCTTCATCACAATCCTGAAGTTCTTAGTTACATTGTATCTGTTTTTTGTATACAACTCAAGCCACATTCAGCTCTCTAATACTGGTTAAAAACTAAAAAATATTCAGGATAGGACTGTATAGAAATAAAGTTTGACACATTTTCAGCCTGTGTCCTAAAGGTTAGGGAATGTTATAGAGTGGATTTGAAACCAACAGTCTTCTAAATAATATTGTAACCTTCAGTATACCTCAGACCAGATACCTCCAAAAGTTCCTGTGTTTAGACATATAAGGCTACTTCAGCCTTATGGTATATGTCATGTTTGTTTGCCTTTACAACACGTAGTAAACAGTGGGGGCAGTAGGAATGGGCTAGTGCATGCAGGGAGACTTCACTACTAACATCAGGCAATACTGATAGTTAGCTTAAGCTCTTATCATTTAGAGTACAACTAGCCCGTGTAGGAGACTGACTCAGCTTCAAGTGCCAATTGTACTGCAAACAGAACCTAAGTCATGTAATAATGTGTTGACTTTTGCATGCAGTTTCTTCAGAATGGGAATTAACTCCATATGTGGTACTTCAGTTCCAGCCATAAATACTGGGAGTTCAATGTGTTTGACACTCAGGGGAAGGGTTAGCACAAAGAACAAATTAAAATAGAGGAAAGGATAAAGCAAGAAATGTTTTCTACTTATCACCCACATTTATAGAAGATGAGATTCCAATAAAATGCAGTGAAAACTTGTTCTGGAAGGAAATTTTTCCTCGCTTGAGCTATTCATTTTCTGCAGTAAACTGTTAGAGGCAATATCACTACCACTGAGATCCTAGACAGTAGGCAAAACAAGCAGTTGTAAAGTGATCTGTTTAGATGGGAAGATCTTTTCAAGAAGAACCATCAATCCAAGATGTTTGTCATAAAGGGCAGAAATCAACATAAGGAAAGGAGAACAGTATTTGGTGAAGTATCCCTGCAAAGCATGTCATTGCAGTGACCTACTCTCATGAAATCAAGATTAAATCCATAGGAACAATGAATATGCAGGAGTTTCAAGTCCTTACTTAGATGCTTAAATGCAGAAAATCTTCTTTTAAAACTTCATGGTTTTTTACTGTGATTCATTGAAAAATACTACAGATATACTTGGAAAGCTGATGGGTGGCTTCATGCAACTGGATTCTTCCACACATCTTGTGATGTTTATTATCTTTAACTACAAGTCTCTATGCAGCATTCCACCATGACTTTAGGAGAAGGCCACAATACCATTTTGTCTTCTTTTCTTTCCAGGGACTTCTGTCCCAAAGCTGGATGTGGTCAGTATTTTGGTGGAAGTTGCCAGTTTCTGCCTGGCAGGAAGGAAGGAGGAGACTGCATATCACACGTATAAAAAGAAGTTATAAAACTGTATTTTTTTAAAGAGAAAAAAATTTAAGGTTTCTTTTGTTATTCTTCCTTATGCTGCCATTTAAAAATATTTTCTATAGAATTATTCTTCAAGTATATATACATATATACACTGAGGAAGTTTACAGTCCAAACATGAGAATTTGTTCATGGACCTCAAAAAAAGGAGAAAATACTACTCTCACATCTGGCAGTCATTTGTTCATCACAGAAATGTGCATCTGAAAGTATTGCATAATAGATATGCAGGGCCAAAATCATCCTGGGTGTAACAGTACTGACGTCAATTACCTTACACCACGAATGAATTTTTTTGTGCAGAATGCAAACCGTTTTCATGAAAGACAGAGAAATGATTTAGTATGGACACCTCTTTTTATTTTCTTTAAACAGCTGGCAGCTGGTAGACATTGGCGTGCTGGCCAAGTGCAATGAATGAGATAGATCATGAAAAAGAACAACTATGAGGAAAAATGAAGAAGGTCACTCAGATAGGAATGGGACTGTATTGAGTTTTCTTACTAGGAGGGGAAAGGAGAAAAGGAAGGGATGGTGTAGAAAAATGATAGCATCTCATCTTTTTAGGAAGCAATTATAATTTTTTTCAGCACAAACAGAAGCAGATTGTTATAACTCATTGCAGTCACTTTCAGACTCCTCTTTTTCCTAGCGTGGTCATACAAATTAGTGCTAATACCCCATATTGTTTAACATCTTCATTAATAATCTGGATGATGGGGCAGAATGTACCCTCAAAACTTTGCAGATAATACACCAGGTGGTTGTGATGCCATTAAGAGAGATCTCAACAGACTGACAGGAATTTCACAAAGCTCAATAAAGGGAAATGCAAACTCCTGCACCTGGGGAGAAATAACCCTATACACCAGTACAAGCTGGGGGCCAACTGGCTGGAAAGCAGTTTAGCAGAAAAATACCTGGGCATACTGGTGGACAAGAAGTTGCCAAAAGTCTGAGGGAGGTGACCCTTTTCCTCCACTAAGCCATATTTGGAGTGCTAGGTCCAGTTCTGGGCTCCCCAGTACAAGAGACAAGGGCTTAACAAAGCCAGTCCAGCAAAGGGCTATGATAGTGATTAAGGAACAGGAGCATCTGCCATGCAAGGAGGGCAAAGGCTGAAAGTGGGATTTTTCAGCATGGAGAAGAGAAGACTCGGGGGACATCTTATCAATGTGTATAAATATTTGGTGGTGAGGGGCAGTGAAGAAGACTTTTCAGTTTTTCAGCTAAAACCATATTTCCGTTTTCCCCACTGTAATACAGTTTTTTGCCTTGAGAAGGTATGCATTGTAAGGAGCTCAAATGATAAACAGAAGTCAAACAACTGTTTTCTGATGCTGACATGCTTCATATCCTTCTGCGCCTTGGTTTACCCCAGTTGTACTATAAGGATAATTATAACTATCTGTAATTTACAAAGCAGTTTAGGATGATTACTGCATGTTTGTCTGAAAATACAGAACACTCTCTTGTCTGGCACATGGAAAGGTTTATGAATATCTCAAAAGGCATGATTTTCTCATCTGTACATAATATGGGGTTGACATTTGACATTATGATATTCAACAGCTGATAATTCTTGTCACTTTATCATCCCCTGTCCTCACTCTTGATGCCTTCTCTCTCCATTTAATGTAGGTGACCAATGAAGAGTAGCCCTATGTATCTCTAATGTCAAGTTCTCTGAGCATGCCCCACAGTCTTTGCTAAGCAGGTGACTGTTTTGATTAGGAGCAGAGGTAGATCTCCACAGGGTTCATGAGTAGCTGAAAGAGGCAAGAGGCATATGGATAAAGAAGAAAAGGTTATGGCATAAATCTGTAACAAATGCAGTGGAGCAGCTGTCTAAATTTTGTTTTGAAAGACAATTTTTGAAAGAAAGCTGACAAAACAATTCTGATTTGTTCAGAGCTAAAGTTGCTACCAGTAAGTGAGGAAGCCAAAAAGGAGCAGGGATATGGAGAATAAAAAAAACCTGGTATTGAGGATTTGAAATGCTGTGTGTGTTTCAAGGGATACTGTTTCAGACAACTCTAGACTGGTCCCTAGAATTGAGTATATACTATAAACTGTAAACACCGAGTGTGCTACTGAAATGCCTAGGATCTTCCCATAATTAACAAGTTTGGATCTCCTGGAAACATGCATCATTTCCTACTAACAAAGGGTAAAATTTGCAGGAGTACCTGTGTGACTTAAACATCAGACATGTACTCTTTTGAAAAGGGCAGGAGCAATTTGCAACTCTTATGCTGTCACATAGATTTTATGCCTCCAGCTGCATCCCCTTCCTTATTCCCCTAAGGGGAACCCTTATGAGGTTTCTGGTCCTCACTGCCTGTCAGCAGAGAGGTTCCTTGGAGCACTCCTTAAATCACAGTGTTTAAAACAGGCAGACTACTTTAGCTAAAACTTGAATTTATGTCCCAGTTTTGCATGATGTGGATTAGAAAGCATTCCTGGGAACATTCTACTAATAGAGATGCAGGCAGGGGAATTTCTTGCAGAGAGGTCATGACAAACTTGAGAAAATAATATCTGGAAGCACTGACTGATAGCTGCAAAATGAATATTTGCCTAAGTTTTGTGATGTTGAACTCTGTTTTCAAAAGCCAGAGTTTTTGTGGGTGATCCCTTATGTTCTGAGAAAGGTAGATGTTGTACATCTTACTAAAAGCAATCATGTTGTTTATCAAAAATAAAAAAAATTACAGTGGAAACAAATAAGACATTATACATGCCCTACACATATAACAAAATTATATAAACACTTATTAATTGCACATCTCAGGAAACCTTAGCCACAACATTTCAGGGTACCTTTGTGCCTTCGGTGAAATAAATGGAATCTTTGATAAAAACAGAACTTTAGCCTTAGCCTAAAATCAACTTAAATTGTTTCCCAGCTCACCTATGTTTCTTGCAAATAATGCCTGTAATTTACTAACTGTATTGTCCTATGCAGAGGAAAGAGCATGATTCTGCTTCCTTCCCTGTCCCTCCATGTCTCTGGGCTCCTGATCCTGTAGAAAAGGAATTCCTGAACTTCCACAAAGAGAGGCTGCAATTGCTGCTGGTATTTACAGTAGCCACAAAACTAAAAGGAGGTTATGGCAGTCACAGCTTAACCCAAAATGTTAAATCAGGTCTTTGCAGCTAAGAATACTACCAATTAAAAAAGATATTTTTTAAAGATGTATAGGTCTTTTTTAAAGACGTTATTTTAAATGTACCTGCTGACTAACTTTTGTGTATGTTTTTCTTAAACTTCTGCTCCTTTACAGTGTCCTCTGTTTGGTTCTACTTAGTGGGAACAAGATCAGGATACAGGATCTGGATCTGTACACACATATGTAAAAAATATATTAAAGATACATCCTTACAAAGGTTATATTGGACTTGGCTCTGAATTTATATTTTTATGTTGTACAGAGAGTTTCCTTCAAGAGATACTTGACTGAATTAAATTGAGGTACAGTGATATAAACTAGTCACCAGAAAGTTAAAGAAAAAATCTACACGTGTGTGCATATGCACAGCTTTGAATTAAAACTGAGATTATTATTTCTTTAATTGAACAATTTCAGACTGCAAAAAATCCATGTTTGCAACTTTAAACATGAAACAAAAAAATAACATAGTCTAGTCACAGTTAACCACATAGTGACTAAATATAGCATCAGCTAGTCTTCAGGATGTGTCCACAATAACAGATTACTCAAAATGTCCTGCTGCTATTCCCTACCTAATATTATGCCTACAACAAAATGTGGAAGTTTAAAATATCTCTGTAATTATGGTAAACAGACAACAATCACTAAAATTGCAGAGTACTGTCTGCTGTTCCTAATTTACAGGCTGTATATAGAAAGCTAAATTAAACAATTCTGCCTACCACAGGTAGTCAAATACATACTAGATTCCAGGTGTTGGTGAAGCACAGGGAAATCATATTTTGAGTGGGATATAAACTCTAATCCAGATTTTTGTGAAGATTTTTAGACAATTTCTAATTCTGAACAATTAGTGCATGTTTCCTTACTAACTGTGTCAAGAATTTTCACAGATATTTTAAGTGGTAGGAGTCATTAGATATAATGACACTATTTCCTCTTACTTTCTTACTTTGGAATTGGGATATTACTCAGTGTCCAAAACCCTTTATGCTGCACTCAAGTGAAATTCATCTTTGAATTGAACACAAAAAGAGACAGATATCTTCCTAAAGTGTCTCTCTGCCTCTGTTTTGAGGAAAGCAGTGCTTATTTTCAGGCACGGCTTCCACCCCTCCCTGCCTGTGACCCCACCAATGCCCTTCTTCTGACGTACGCAGCCTTCCAGTGAGAACAGGAAGAGGTCAATCAAGGAAGCAGCTGTTCTCTGAATCACAATCCTCTCTGGATTTCTGTATAAAAACTAATGGGAAGATAACGCAGAGCAGAAGTATAATATTGCTTGAAGCTACCTCTGCAGCTGCTACCAAGAAGACTCGCGAGCATGGTGGTAAAAATGGATGCAAGTGCATGCAAAGAAGTGTTGTCATCATAGACTGAGGGTCTCTTTCACTTTTGTTTGCACAATCTACAGGGCTAGACGGCTACAAATTCACAGAGTCGTCTGTATGAACAAGCTACTAGAAGCTGCCTTAGTTTGGTTCATTATGTTTCCCTTCTACGCTTCCCTGAATAAAGACTTCCCAGTATGGACTGATGGGAAATTTAACCTAACAATAGATGGAGCAAAAATTCATTATGGATTTCTGCATTCAGTAATCAAAGAGAAAGTCTGGTTTGGTAGCAATTCATATTCATCTTTATAGGAGTAAATGGCCACACAACATAGCAGAAAAATAAAATCTTGATTCTAGCACCTCAAGGCTGACCATGAAACATTGTTGGTAAGACTTTCATGATTACTGACATATTCTATATTGCTCTATATAGCCATTGGTAGACATTATCAAAAAATATTAGGGTAGGCTTTTATGTGGAGAGACAAGTTCCTGGATGTTACATGTGCAGATAGCATCCTGTTTGTGCTTTCTTGTAAAATTTTCAGAATTCTTCAATGAAAGGGTAAACATATGTGACTAAAAGCTAACTCACAGAAATACTTATTCTATGAAGGACTTATAAGAGACATCGAGGATTACACAAGTCTGGTTCCTGGAAATCCTTGAGGTGTGTTACACACCCACTGTACTGCAGAATTTTCCCAACACTTCCTTTAGAGCCTCTGCTTTAATTATTTTCAAAGTTTGCATTGAAGAAACACCTCTGTCTTATCTATTCAAATGCAAATCCATTCATCAGCTTCCTTACTTCCCTGTTTAAGTGAGCATGTAAAGGCCAAAATCTAACATCACCAGGTGTGAACATTTTTCTGTCAAGACACCTATGAAAAATGTATAGACTTGAATCATCATTCTTTTGCAAATTCAGGAAAATCTGTCCTTTTTCATTTTAGAAGAGACCAGCTAGCACTGTATTCTTCTGGAGGCAGATTATATGTTTCTTAATTACTTCATATTCTTATTCTATGAATAGGGCTGTAAGATATACTGAATTCCAGAGTAAACTTTCTTTTTTCTTTCATCTCACATATGAATTAGTCCTTTTCTGTACCAGATAGTCGCAAGGCATTTGTAAAATAGCCCAAAATCTGAGACACATGTTCTGAAATGCTTAAAAACAGGACTGAAACTGTAATCTACAAAAATGGCTCAAGTTTCTGGTCTGAGACCTGATCTTCTATTCAGGTTTTACTTGGAATTTTATCAGCAATTGGAGAAAGTTAGCAAGAGCTAAGATAGCAAAATTAAAAACTCCTACAATATCATAGCTACAAATGACTCTGCTTTTACATCTTCCTCTAGTAAACTGTACCAAAAATTGACAAGTTTATTCATTCACAACTGATCAATTCCCATACAAATTCCTGAAAGCTTCTTAGGCTTAATTCCTTCTCTCAGCTGCCATTAAGGGAAAAGTGCTATTTTGAGAAAAAGAAAAAAAAGCCATTAATGGCTCTCCTTCCTGGCTTGTAGTTCCTTCCTTTCTTCCTGCCCTTACTGAGAAATTATCTTCTGCGTGATCCTCTTGAAAACTAGAAACTCAGTCTTTGTAACATTTATGTATAAAATCAGATGTGGACTTACTTAGATTAAGGGTTTTAAATGTTCCCTAGTAGTGCTACTTGTTATGTGCTTCCACAGTACAGCCATGCAGTTCTGAATTTTTACCTACACTCTCCCTCTTTTCCATTTAACTCAAGATTTTTTTCATGGTCTAATATGTTTTAATTAAAGGAATCCAGGAACTCCTTTCAGTGGGTCAATATGAAAAGAACTTCTAGAAAGCACATACTCAAACTCCAGGAGCAAGCTAGTGAACAATGACATTTTGTATAATAAACTCCTGCCACTTAATTTAGCAGCTTCTTTGTTGAAACTACGTTCCTTGTGTCTTCTTGCAAAATCTTTACATATCTTCAATTAAATAAATACATATGACTAATAGGAAAAGTAACATTGCAGAATACTTGCTCTTTTGAGCATACAGACAGGTTTTTTATATGTTGAGGACAAGGTTTGACACTCACATTTCAGATTTACAGTGACATGAAACCAGAAAAATGCGACCACAACTTACTTGCAACATGTTCATGGACAGCATATAAAATACAGAGACTTCATTGGATGAGGGAAGTGCCATGTTCCACCATGACTCAGGGAAAAAGAAATCAGAGGATGCTGAAATTGGACATTTTCTACCTTGTTGATTATGGTCATTAAAAGTCACCATGGACCTTTGGAAACCTTTACTCCCACTCACTGTGTTTTTAAGCAGGGAGGTTAATAAATTTCATAATGTAGAAGATGGTGAAAACCCAAGTCTCGCTGTTCTGACATTATTAAAATTGGATTTAAATTCCCATTCTGGCAATTTCTGCAGACCTTTTCCCATATATTTTGCATGTGGTACTAATATGGGTAGAAAAAAACCTTTCCTACAAGTTTAGTTGGTGACCTTAGATGACACTTTATATTTCAGTGTGAAAACTGTCCTAGTTAATTACTTAAAACATTTATTTCCTTGATTAAAGATCTCATGAATACATGACTTTAATTTTTATTGGAATTTAGGCTTCTGAATGGAAAACTCACTTCTGAAAAAGAGCTTAGATGCCTGACTTGGGTATTTTTTGAAAATCATCCTTTGTTAACTGTAGCATTTAAAAAAAATGAAGCACACATTCCTGTGATATTTCATCAACTTCTGACTAACAGAGAATCAGAAATGTTCTAAATTGTACAATTACAAACAGGCATAAATTTTGAGGCATTTTTGTGTTTTCAGAGAAAACTGACTTGAGTACATATGTCTGGAAAGTCCCACCAAGAAGCCACTTCTGTATTTTCAGAAAACTAAGCAAAAAGGCCTACTGCAATTTTTCTATTGTCCTTTGTTTATTTTAAGCTACATAATAAGCAGAAATTTGTGATCATAGGTACAGTATTTGGACCAAAATACATTGTTTGAAGATAAAAAGGTTGTTTATATAAACAACTGTTTTTAAAAATTTTCAGACCAATTGTAATGGTTTTATATTCTGTGAGACTGTGCATACTGGGGATTTTCAAAGTTTTACAGCTGTGGAACCAAGCCACCATCACAGTCATGCTCCTCAGTACTCTGTTTTTAGTTCCTTTTTCTGGAATTACCCACTGAGATTACTTGACAGACGAAAAGTAGGATATGCCAGATGTCTCTGAACAGTTTTGATATAAAAGGTGACTGGAAGAGTAGCAACCTGAATTAGATTGCTGTTCTTGAGCATGAGAACAGTTGTACTAGACCCAAAGGTACATGTAGTTCCATATCCTGTCCCCAGGACTGTTCAATAGCAGGGACCTAGAAAAGAATATAACAGAATGAGTATACTGTCAATATTCCCTGGTATTTGGAAGATCCCAATAACCAGCAGTTTGAAATTTCTTTACATAAGAACAGAAGAGCTTAGGGTTTGTCTAGTCCTACATTCTATCTCCAACAATGTCCATAACTAACGTGCATAAAAAACAGAAAAAATGGACCAAACATATACTCTCTAGCACTTTCCCAACCTCTTGATTCTTCCAGATTGGAAGACTTCCTAAACGTGTTACTGTTTGTTCAGTAATCCACCAATAGATCTCTCTCCCAATTAGCCAACATTTCCCTTAAATCCTGTAAACTCCATGCATCCACACTGTCCTTTAGTAACAAGTCCCACAGATCTACTACTCATTCTGATTTGAACTTGGCTGCTAGAAGATTCAATGACCACCACTTCTTGCACTTCACAGAGGCTGTAAACATTTGGCCCTTGTTAATAATAAAGTTACAGTCAGTTGGATTCTGACGTAGTTCAAAAATCACATTTTCCCTTATCAAAAAGCAGATGGCTCCATCAGATTTACTTCCTGCATTGACAGAAAGGGCAGTCTCTTTCCCTTCTTTAAGAAGGTTTACCAGATCAAAAGCTCCTCCCATTCCCTTAGAGCTTCTGGATTTCAGCAGCACTTTCTGTCTAATGCCCCTGGCAATTAGAAGCCAGGCTGTCTGCTTGAAAGATTTCAAGCATGAGTGATGAATCTTCTTCCGATCCGGAGAAAACATATCTGAAAGACTTGGGAACAAGACTTTTTGTAATGATACTGATATCAGACAGAGACTCACCGCTGCCAAACTGAAGTCTGATCATTCAGGATACTTTGGCTCTGTCCCAGCTGACCCCTGAGCAATATTGCAAAGCTATGAGACTTTGAATGAGCCCTAAGCTGCACAATTAGTGATCACGATGGGGGGATCACAAGTGAAAGTGTTAAATAATAAGTATCCATTTCATATCATTGCTGTGCAATATTTCCTACTTTGTGGGGAGGAAAATGGAATTTCTGTAGCATTAAGAGAAAATAGAAGGAAACCAGAGTATTCTTCATATTGGTATAACAAGTACCACTTTAGTTCTGCCATACTTCTCCCACTGGAAGAATGATGTGCTTACATGCTTCATACAATCACATCATATGCAAATTGTTGAATGTCTAGCAGCAGCTATTCAGCTGCTTCTTCAGTGTTGTGAAAGAAGCTGTCTTCTGATAATGTAGGATGCTTTTTCATATTAATACCTTACACTTAGTTCTTGCTTTCTGTTTTTAGGAAAAAGAGCCCAATGCCTTATCTTAGTAAAGGTAAAAGGTTGTAGAGAGTAGACATTTTTGTAAGTTTTTAATCCTGAAAAATGTAAGAGGATTTACAGCAGAACCATCCTGTCATACTCTACCTTGCTACTCGCATATACAGTGCAGTGCTGTGTGCAGTGCCATGTCCTCACCTCACATAAGCCTCCAATTTGACATGATACGACAGCTGAGCTTGCACACACTATTATAGTTTACTGAAATATTAGGGTTTGTTGTGGATAGTGACATGCTGATAAACTCTTAATTAGCTGCTGTTTACAAGTGTCTGCTTTTACAGTAGATCCTAATTCATTGGCATCTATGTATACTATGCCTCTATAAGCCAAATATGGATTATTTTACAACTGGTAACCTCTTGTGTATGCATATACAAAGAATGATTAGCTGTAAAGCCTTCTGTGAGACATTTTGTATGGAAAACTACTTACAAAATATATTGGGTTGCACCAGACAGCTGCCTAAATTCTGGAATTAATATCTGCTAACCATTTATATGCCAAGATTGTCATTCATGGTTACTTTGTAACCACTAAAGCAAAAACACTTATTTGGCAAGTAACATTTTTCAGATCCACTGTTGCACTGGTACTAAATAGTATACCAGCCTAACACAAGCATGTTATTATTCTTTTTCCTCACTTTACCAATCTCTGTGGTCTACCATGCCCTCACTCAAAATATCAGATGTCTGCTCCTAATTGGATGCTTCCATTTGTGATTATAAAGATGATTCATATAGTGTCCTAAACATTATATAGGTTTTTTTCCAGAACACACTGGACATTTTTGCTTTAAGGCCACTCAGTGCTGTTCCATAATTACATATGGTTTTCTCAAAAGGGGATTGGGAAAGGCTGTGCTTTCCTGAGAGCTGCAAATAACATGATCCCTGAAGAGATCTGTGTGAAAAAGTTATAAATATAAAATTGTTCTCTTTGCAGTGGAATCAGTGAAAGCATTTCTGACACAATTTCTTTTGTGACAGTACGTAATATTCTACGGTGTCTTCCCTCTTTCAAAGAAACATGACTTTCTTTTAGAACACATTCTTCTGTAGAGATGCTGCATAAAATTAGGCTGTACTTAGACACTCTGTGTGGCAGATACCTGTTGCATTCTGTCTTTGAGCAGCAGCGAACACAGTGGGAATCTGTGCTTCTGTTGGAGTCCCTTGTCACTCTCACAGTGAAAACAACAGTGACTGTGCTGAGTGAATGTGACCTCTACTCTTATTTATACTGCCTTGTTTTTATTTACACTTGTATTTAAAATTAATTCTGCTTTAAACTTTTCTGCCATAGGTCATAATTTATGTTTCTCCATCCTGCCTTTTAATTTGCATCCTGATAATAGTAAAGCTTGTGAAAGAGAACCCTGGAGAGAGAAATAAGAGAGAAACAGTGCAGGCTGCTTCACTAGGAAAAGGAACTTTTTCCCTATTCTGATACCAACAGGCTTTGTCTGTGAAACTAATGGGTGGCCTCATCTCTAAAAATTCACAAACACACTGAACTCCTGATTACCCGCCACTTTAGCTTTAACACAGTAGAAAGAATCACCAAACGATCCTTGTGGCTTGTGACTTAATTTTTCTTTCTAGTGACTCCTCTCAGCACTTGAAAGGGCAGGTAAAAATAATATTCCCCCCACCTTACCACCCACTTAAATTGCCTTTTTTTATCTCTGTGCAGCTTTTCCTTGTCTAATGGACATGGGAGTGAATGTAGAACTTCCTTAGTTCAGCTGCCAAACCCTCTTTTTCTTGTGGCAGCTGGGAGACCTGCTAGTAAAGGTCCTTTCTGCATATTCAGATTTGAAGGTCATTATCTGGCTGTGTGTTCAAGACATGCAGTAAGCTCAGTGCTGCTAGCACAGGATCCCTTCTTCAAAGCTTTAGACCAACAAGACACTATTTCCATTTGGCAGCAGTATCTGATTCGCATGATCACTGAAGTCAGGCTTCCTCTTTTGAGAACTGGAGGAAACTAGATTTGCCATTTGAAATGTCAGCAGCTTTTTACGTAGCAGAAAAAAAAAACAACAAAAAAACCCAAACAAACAAAAAAACCCCACAACATGGGGAGTCAGGTCAGTAGTTTCTATTTCTATCATAACAGTGGCAAGAACTCTGAAAACAGGAACAAGAACAGGTCTTGGGATGTTTTAAATGTGGTGCCAACTTCACTTCAACCTGTATCTATTACAAACTACAAGTCATCAGGAACATAAACCACTGTTGATTTATGTTCCTTATTCTTATCCCAGTGTCATATTATTCTCATTTATACAGTTGGCTTTATGAGCTCCAGCAAAGGACTGGCATCACCAAGGACTGTGGAGGGCTCTGTATATGTACATACACACACTGAGAAAAGGAATGTCTCCTCCCTAAAGAGCAACCTTACCTATTTTGCTCAGTGTGAGATTGGAAACAGTAATGTACTCACCATTGCCAAAATATGCTTTAAAAACAATCAAAATTCAATGCGGAACTGTCTTCTAGAAACTGTTTTGCAAACAACCTGAGGACATTGTTATCATGTGTTCAGAAAAACCAGGTTTTGTCTGAATAAAGTTAATTACAAAATGTAAAACAATATTTACAGGCACAACGGCTTATTGGCAATAACTTCTGTGGGGGACAATTTGTGCTCTATTGTCTGTCAAAACGGGATCATTTGGCCTGTTCAGGTCAGCAGTCTGATGACTTCACCCATTCCAACGACATTTTAGTGTAACCACTGCAAGAGACTGAACACGAGACAGACATGAAACTGAAAAATCAATAAAAATAAAATCTATGGAAAATGTAGTCTGAGCATAGCACTCAGAAAAAAAAAAAGTGAATGAAATTTTTGTAGATCTAGGAGTGCCACTTCTTTGACACGGGGTGGTAGATGGGTGAAGGCGCAGTTCACAAGCATTTACTGAATAGAGAATTAATCTCGATATTACAAGTGAATTTGTGCTGCAGAGGAGTCTGAGAGAGACCATATGGCTCTAAGTCATGAAAATAACAGGTTTGCTGCTTTTTAAAAACAATTTCTCTTAGTGAGGTATGTGGTTTTGATGGCAGATTTAGAAAATTATTGTCTCACTATAATAGATTGTAATTTTAAGAACCACTGAATTATCCTACATTGGTGGTACATGTCTTCTATTGTATGGGCTGAAGTCTCAGCCTGACTTTAAATGTTTGTGTCTACTCTACATGCTCATTTTTATATTCATTATTCATTTTTTTGCAGAAAGGATTTTTTTTTAAGATGTGTAAAATGCCATTTAATTTATCCACTGAAGTTAGTTTTATTTATTCAGGAGACAGTCTCTAAAAGCAATTTATTTCCATTTGAAAATATGAATAGTTAACAACAAAATTGTTACTTTTGCAATTAATTTCTTTTTATGGATGCATAAGTCAAAATTTGAAAAAAAAATAAGTTGGACAAATTTTGTCCAGTTTTGGAGGTGAGATCACTTTCCTTCACAATACTTGAAAAAAGAAGGTGAGGCAAATCACTAACGTGATTATTCTAAATACGTTCAGTGCATACATAAGAAAAAACATCTAAATTGCATCCTGTTAAGTGTTCGTGGAAAGTGGTGGTGAGCGCTGTCAAACAGGAAACGCATGGTAGGGGACAGAACATGATGAAGTGGCTTCCAGGAATCATACCTCAGCTGCCCAAGTGAATTCACGCTGTGTTTTGACTAGAGAACTACCAGACAAGTGCATTTAGTCTCTTCCATGGAGCACACCCACATTGCTTCCTTCTTCAGTAACAGTACTCAAAAACCAACGGAGCCCCAGCTGTGAAGGTGGTCCCGTGTTGACTGGACCCAGAGACAGAAGCATTGTGTGGAAGAGAGGAGGTATGAGGGAATAGCATTCAGTGCTCCCCTGCCAGAGGGCACTGTCCATCCCCATGCTGCTAGCAACAGACCTAAGCAAATTGTGTGTGTGAAGTCCACCTTTAAGCAGAATCCCTGCAGTGACAAAGACGTAACTTGTGACACATCTACTCAGTAATTTACCTGAAAGCAGACCAATCAGCTAAGGAAGAGAAATGAGCAACAGTAATTCCCCTCTGAACATTTGCATCCTCTTCCCTGTACTTTGTGTTCCTTGTTACCATCTTTTGCTTTTGAATAGAGAACTTCAAATATATACATTTGTAATTCAATTCTTTATTACACAGCTTCTTCTGTGATTTTTCTACTATCCTTTTTCTACTTTAGCAAAAATATTTCCACGTTCCTCAAACATGGGACTAATCAGAGCCCTTTTTTCCAGAGTAACAAGGAAAAGTGAATCTGAAGTACCACCCAGCAATTTTGGCATTTCCAGGATGATCTTCAGTCTTCTGAGTAGCTCTGAAGAGCCTTTATCTAGTTTCTCAAAATTGCTTGACCACTTCTATAAATCTACTAGGGGTATCAACTGGAGCGCATAACAGCAGGCCTAAAGTGCCCCTAAATTACCTTCAGAAAATACCTGAGATGCCTCTCTTCCATTTACATGCCTGATTAAGTGCTTATTTGCTATGTAGAGCAAAGCTCTTGCTTTGAAAGTTCTGTTTACTTAACAATTATCTTTTTGAACTAGAGCAATGCTAGAGGTTTCTACTCTGGTATTTCCAAATCCTTCCTTGGCATGGTTAATCAATCCCAAAGCCTTTTTCTTCTTTAAATAGAAGACTGGATTTATGAAAGCCACAAATCAGCTTTCTTTACTTGATGTTTTAGTTTGAGGAGCCTCTGAATTTCTCATTTGTAATATGAAGACACTGACCCTCAGGCCAGCTTGCAGCTTTGCACTACTCCAGTGAGACAAAACAGTTTTAAATGCTGATATATATATATATAGGCTTTATATAAAGAGAATTCCCAGGTGGTCAGAGAGTAGCTTCAGTGGCTACATCTTCAGCTTTCCCTTTTCCAAAGATTTAGCATAAACAGCTCTCTGGGAGAAAGTGGGTATGTTCCTGTCAGACTGAATGTTCCTCTGCCTGAAATGTGGTGTTTAAGTAGTGGCCCTTTAACTTCTCTAAATGAAGAGTTTTTTCTTTGTTCACAATTTGTTCTTTTCCAGAAACACTTCATTTGAAGGACAATGCGACCCGTCACCTTCTTTTTATCTGTTTTCACTCCCTCTTAAGCTACCCTCTCTTCCTTTCAAGCACATTTCAGTATTAGCCAATATATGAAACACAATATGTGTATTTTCATTCTTCCAAAACCAGCCTAGTATTAAAGAACCATAAAACAGTCGGAGACTCATCTCAGCTGAGATCGCAACTCAAAATTCCAGAACTTAGAGCAGGACTCAATGTTTGAATGTCTTCCACCCAAAATTATATAAATCCCCCATGAATGTGGCTAATGTACTGCAACATAGACAGCTTCAATTGGTTTCTGTCTCTGCTTAGCTGTTTTCATGGCCTCAGTCTTGTCACTTCATCTTTCTCACACTCAATTTCTCCAGCTTTAAAGTGGTGTTAAACTTTACTTCTTTGTAAAGTGTTATGAGATAAATCAGTGAAATGTTTCTATAGTACCTGAGTTTTATTATAGTGAATGTGATCAGATTAGTACTTGATTATTTTGAAAATAATTACCCTTAAGATTGCACTGAATATAAGCACAAGACTTTTGTTCAGAGATGTTGGTTTAAACAAACAACCTCCTCTGGACTCAGCCTAATGATTAAACTGTTATTTAGGTAGTAAGGCAACAAATTTTTAAAGCTTGAGATATACAATATCTACTCATCAAAGTAAGAAGTAGGATGTCAATCATACAAGAAAAGAAGAAACTTTTTTGATGTGCTGTTCATCATAGGCACAAAAATAAAGCATTTTTGTGGGTGTCAAAACTGGCTGGACCACATCTCTTTCCCTCTCAGTAATTACCCATTCATGAGTGATATACATACTTACTAGCTGATGTAGGGCATGAAGGAGTAGTCTATCTGATAAGTTCCATCAAAAGGATATCCCTGTTCACCTTTAGTCTGTAATCTAGCATATAAATGAAATGTCAGAGGATTTAAAAGGTTTCCACATTTCATATGCATGTTTATAGGATTAAGACTGCAATTTGTCAAGTAAAACGTTTTTTAATAAACAAGTGCCTCCATTTTAAAAGGCAACATGCACTTCTGGCAGATGCCTCGCAACATAGGACAGTGAATGAATCCTTTGCTGCTTTCCACATGCAGCTCATTGCCAATTATGTAAATAGGGGAGATAAGAAACTGGAGAATCTTAGATAGAGTACTGTTCTTTTCTACGATAAATAATTCAACAAATATAGAAACAACTAATCTTGGAAAATTAGGCTTACTTTTTAGAAAATATTTTTGCAGTGAATTCAGTTACCCAGTCCTTGCATCATCTTGCCTTACAATTGGCCACACCTAATTGGCTGACCTAAATTACTGGTTTGTAATTGGACAAAACCTTTGAAAAGTTTCTCATTTAGGACTGAACTTCTTATGACCTGCATAGAAAACTTCTATTTGAGAATAAAAGCCACAATTTCAACTGATGAGTTTTGCTCATGTGGAGGCAAGAATTGATTTGGGAATTCAATTTACATGGAAGTCATTCCAGAAAATATTTTACAAATAGGACAATTACAGAGTGCTTTTCTGTAACTAAAGAGTTAATTTGTCAGGGGTCAGCAGTTAAATCTGGCCCTAAAAAGCATTTAAAACATTTTCTGAACTTTATCTTTTGGCTTTACTGTCCTTTCATGCTATATGAGCTGCATAAGTCCTTCACCTAGGATTTGTGTGCAAAAACAAGGTCCGCAGCCCAATTGCTCAAATTGGTTTTGTCCCAGTGATAAATTAGTGATTTGCTAAATAAAATCATTCTGTGCTGCAGATTTAGTTGCCACTGTTGGTCTTATGTATGTGGACAACAAACTGAAAATATGGATTTTGTTGTAGCAAGACAAATCTGGTTTCGAACACATCCAGTTTATAACCTGCCAGATAGACCCAGAGAAGCTGACTATAGGTAATACATACTCTGCCTGTGAAGTCGGGATGCAATGGGTGGGAGTTACTTTCCTTACAGCTTTTCTTCAGGATGCTTTCTCAGGATGGTGTAGAGTTGTTAAGATCAAAAATCTGCTCAGCAGAGTAAGGGTGACTCATATAAGCAACAGTTTGCTGAATCATGCCTTTTTACAGTCAAAGGGTTTCACTCATTGTTCTACTTGCATAGCAATTGCACAAATGCCAGCCTAAACTGGGTATAAAATGCTCATAAACATGGAGATACTATTTTACACTCTCTGCACGCAGTTCAAGTGCAAATCATTACTCAAGATAAAGAGTAACAAAGAACAGGAACTTCAAGAAGAAAAATCAGGGCAAGTATTATTCTGCTTACATTACGTGCTCTATGGGATAAAACGTGCAAATTCACACACAAACAAACAATTTTTTACTGTTATTTATTTTACAGCTTCATTATTTGTCATGTTGCTCTGGGCCAAAGTTTCTATTAATTAGGGTTTAGTAAGAATTTTATGTTTACAAAAAAAGAGGAACCAATCTGAAATCAGTTATTAGTGCTAACTTAACTTTAGAAAGATCCTGTTTTGAAAAAACTTGAACATGTTCACTTCATTAATTTTTTGTTAGTAGAATCATTTCTGAGTTGTAAGTACTCCTGGTAGTCAGTACACAAGCCAGAACTGTTTTTTCTTCTTAATTGACTTACAAAATAGGTAGAAGGAAATCAAGTTTCACAGTATCAAAGGATCATCATAACAGTTGCATTATTGAAAGCAACTTTTAGCTTCACTCTGTCTTTTACATAAAAACTTCAAGGGAATTCTAAGGGACTATACAAATGTTTTCAATTAAGTCTTATAACCCCAGCATGACATGTGGATATTAGCGTGGGTTTCAGGGGTACAAAAAGAGAGCTATGAGGTACTAGGTTCAGTGCTTATTGTTGTTATCAAAACACCCAGAACTGAGCAGAAAATCATTTGAAGAGTGCCTTTTATCTGGAAGTCAGCAAGGAAAACATCAAGAAAGATGCTGAGTCCAAGTTGTCTGGATTCAAGCTTTCAGCCTTTTCAGAGTTGTAGGTCCATTCCATGCATCTCAGGAACCATTTTCAATGCTTGAAATCTTTTGCCATAGATAAATGATGCATTTGTCTATATTTTAAAAGTTTGTTTATTATTCTTTCTTTCATATGTAAAATACCAAAGAGTTTCTGACTATCAAGAATAACCAAATGTTCACGGTCCCAGACCTAAGAACAGTTGGGTTATCTGACAAAAACTAACCCAAACTGACTTAGAGCAGTGTGGAAGTGCACAGGTTACTGTGGTTACAGACTTATCAAAACCTCACTTGGTTCTTTAACTTTTGTTGGAGGAAAGTACCTTTGCAGGTTTCTATTTAGAACTAAGCCTGTTACCAGCAGCAGGTTTTGTGGGATGTATTTCCTGAATTCTTAAAAATAATGTTCTTAAGATAAGCACTAACACATTAGCAGCCAGATGCTGCTCTTTAGGGAAGAGTGACTAAGCTGGAGACACTGGCAGGTATCAGAGTAATCAATCTGACTGATCATTGTCAGGAAGCACAAGTTCCAGGATAATCATATGACACACAAGCAGAGTTATTACCTGATTGCTGTATGAAATGTAGATCTACAACTTAGGAAGTTATTACTGTTATTATTTTAATATACTTACATACAGTAAAAGTCTTTTATACACCAAGGTAATTGTTAGTGAAATGATCAGGTTTCAGTTCATTTAATGTGTTATATTTGCATGATAAGGTGTTACGCATTGCATTGACATTCTTGTACTTATTCAGAGAATATGCCATGCAGAATTAATGAAAGAAATTATATTATTTTCTCTGTAATGTTTACTTGCTGTGTTATCACCATATGATTTAATTATTCTGATCAGTGTAGGTCTGACTGTCATTACACTCATGCAGAGGAAGGGCAAACATTCATAACTATAGTGGTAATACTTTAACCGCTTTCCATAAAATTATAGACAATATTTAAACTTCCCTGGAAACTTAGAATACTTTCATCCTGGGAACACATTTGTTAGTCCAGGATTTCATGACCTGGGGTTTGCTTATTTTTCCTAACAAGCAGGGTTATTTTTAAGTTATTTGAGTTCCTCTAAAAATTAAACTTTTGCATGCGTATAGATTTATTCTTGAGTGTCTAATAAAGAGCTTTGATTTGGAAACTAAAAGTTGGCAATTGATTAGACTGCGCTGGAACACAATACAGCTCCTTACACTGATCAGAGCCATTCATATGTTTTTTTATTGAAATGAGGTGCAAATTGCAGCTTGTATGCAATCACCTTTCTTGGAGGGCTCAATGACAGATATCCTTTCACGTACTTGAACTTACCTGCAATCAATAACACAGAAGTGATAAAAATTTGGGTAGTAAAAGTGCATTTGCTTAGATTTCCAATAGTTTATTTGAGAGCTAATCTTGATCTTGTTGAATTTGCTGGTAAAATCACGTAAACATCAGTTGGATCTCTAAGCTGAGTATAACTTCGTGCCTTGTACTAGCCTCAGGGTTAATGTGAGCATTTTTTGGGGGGAAGCGCGATATTGGATTTGTGTATATTTGTATATATTTGTATACATTTGTATATATCATTAAAGCTGTGTAGTTTAGTTTCCAACCAGTAAGTCTCTCTCCCTTATTCTCTCTCCTTTCCTTTTCTGGGAAGGGACGGGGGTAATAGAGAGCATCTGTCATTCGTTTCATTACCGGCCCAGCATTAAACCGTGACACCTGTATAACAACACATTAACAACTCGAGTCTGAATTACATGGTCCCCTCAATATTCCTACTTGTGACTTAGGGGAGGGGGAGGGTATCTGTCACAAGCTACAGTAAGAAATGATTGCTTTATACTCAGTGAATAATTCATTAAAAATCACTAAAAAATGAATTGTGGAAGAAGTGTGCTCAATGCTTTACTCAGTTCTGAAAGTTTGATTAAAATGTGTGACTAAACCAAGCAGAAGCTTGGCACTAAATCTGCTTATTAGTACTAGCACTAGATATTCTAAGAGGAAGACGCTGAAAAGAGATGGACAATTTTTATTTGAAAATTGGCAATTGTGATTGCCTGGGGGAGTGGACAGGGGTAGAACCTGTTTTATTGAGCAGATGAGAATTCTGAAGACAGCAGGAAACATAATCTACAAAGCTTTCTAAAAATGCCAGCACTGATATTAAACATGTATGCCTCACCCCATTTGAGTAGTAAGAGTACTGGAAGTCAAATTTATTTCTCATAGTGGGGAAAAACACATCCCACACAGGTATGATAAATCACCAGAAGAACAATGAGAGAACCTGAAGGACAAACACTGTGCTGTTCACAGCACAGCTGACCCATGCTGTGCTACCAGCGGGTCAGGTCCCACAGTCCCTCCATCCTCTGTCCCACACTCCTGTGCTAAATTGAATCCCAAGGAAAAGGCTGTCAGCAGTGTCTCCATGCTGCATGACTCCTAAGCTAAAGTTGTAGCTTATGGGAACTAATTGCAATGGTATCAAATATTTAAGCACTATTTGAAAGCGAAAACCATGAATTTTAGGTTGTTTCATATGTCCTGCTCACTTCCCAGGAAGACAGATTTATATATCATACTCAGTATACTAAATCACTGATATACTGCAGAAGTGTGTCTAAAGTAGAAATTCAGATCTTCAGTGAAACCATTTTGAAAATGTCAACATTTTGTAGCCTTTTTGGGATCATTACTCCAATTTTCACCAATTCTAGCTTCCATGTAAGAGTTACTGGCCACATTTGTTCGGAAGAAAGGATGTGTAGTACATATGGAAGAATGATTCACAGAAGAAAAGGGCAGAAAAAGAAGAGAGGAAAACCTAGAAGTGGGAAATGGATGGGATGGGATGGGAAGAGCAGAATACGAAATCAGAAAAGTATGAAGCCAAGTCAGGGACAGTTTTGAAATCTAGAAAGAGAGGTTTCAAGCAGATAAAAACAGGAGTAGAAGTCATACTCTGCACAGGGGACCTGTCCTTAAAACATATATGCAGACAAAGTGATCAGGAATGGGATTTTACTTTAAATGCTGATCACACTTTGTAAGGTGCAGTCCTAGAACCATGATTTATGTAAAGAGACTCCACACAAATAACTATACACTTACTTAGTCTCGTGTTAAAAATGTAATATTAAATATAAAAGAATTATTTAAAACTAGAGAAAAGTACTCCAGCTCAGTTCTTCATCACATTGGCAGATGAATACTGACTCTCCTGCGTTTTGTGTACTGCCTTATACCAACTACTGCTTTTTTCAGCTGGTGATTATTCAGTCAGCAAGAAGAAATAGCATCAATTGTATTATTGGGGTGGTAGTTGTATGATAGTAACAGTCTTGCTCAAAAAGATTCAGTGATTCATCCGAAATCATGGAATGGGGGTATCCTGATCAATCTGAAGGTGGCACAGAAAGGGCTTCTGAGTCTTTGGGTTTCGAGATGAATTTGGATTTATTTGCAATCATACAGCAAAAAAAAAAATGTTCTCAGAACTGTTTCTAAGAATAGCAGTTAGCAATTCTGTGAGTAATTTGAGAGCAGCAGATACTGTGTTCTTCGCTATCCAATGAGAGCATTTTAATCATAAACATATATAATTTTATATCAGCATTTTTGGCATCTGACTTTTTAAATTTACAATAATTTGACTTGCCTAAGAAATTTGCTGTGGTCTACAGTGTTTGAAGAATCTTTGTGGGATGTGGAAAGCAATAGCATGCACCAACTCTTGGACTTCATGTTTCTTTGCCATATCTGTGAGCAAACAACAAAAGTCTGTGGAAAATTAAGTGGTAGATTTGAAAATGAAAGATCTGGGAGCTACAGCAAAGCAGCTGAACCACAAGAGAATTGCTCTCAGAAGATTCATTAAGATGCTAGCAAAGCTTCTTTCATGTGTTTAATTTAATATAAGTAATCATCACACAGTAGCTATCATATACATAAGCAGTGAATCATGGTCATGGCCAATATAGGAGCCAGTAATGGTTTGACAGCTTGGGGTAATCCCAAAAGCAAATGTCAGCTGTTCACCAATCCTGAAACCCACTGACTATGACTCTATTACCAATGGAAAGAAAACAAAAACAAAACAAAAAAAACCCCCAAGATCATTGACACTCTTTGAGGAAGGAAAAAGAGTTGTTGAAAGATTAAAGGACAAAGCAAAACCAACCCAAACTAGCTGAACGCAGTTGAAATGTTCAGAGGATTAGTAGAGGCAAGAGGCTGATCCTTTTACATTCCCCAAATCTTGAAGCTGTTGGTCCCAAGGTCGGATAGCTTCAGGGCTGTTTTGTTGGCAAATTATTGCAAAACTATATATTCTCAGTAACAATATCTTTCCTCCAGAAATGTACCTTGCACTGCTGGGTTGGCAGAAGCAGATATCAAAGAGTATATTTTCTGTAATATAGAAGAATATGTTTTCTTTACATTTCATATACACTTATGGCTGCCATAAGCTAATGTTTCTCCAGTAATGTAATTTTCCATTCTCATACCAGGCAGAAATTTGATCCCAGACCTTCTGTAAGCCATATGAAACACAATAACATTTCTAAAAGCAAAATTGAAGATGCACATGTAAACATATGCGTATTTGGCAATTTGACTATTTGTAACACTTGTTAGAAAAGTAATACAGTGGAGGATAGAAAATTCCCTCCAGTAGGATTCATATGACATAGCACTTAAAACACAAACAGGAGTAGTAGGCCATACACAATTATTGCCTGAAAGTCCAAGTTAGCTACAGTCATTGTTAACTACATAAATGCTAAACTAATAAAAACAAGCAAAAACCTGTTGCTAGATATTGTATCCAATTTCACCACTGCATCTTTGAAAGCATGTATGTACTAAGCAAGAGATTTAGCACCAGACCAAGAGAAATGTCCTCCTTGATTCTTTCTATTATGTTCTTGTTCCAGTTTGGCTATTCCTGGACTTTTAAAAACTTTTTAACAAATACCATTTATCCTAACAGACCATTAACACTGTGGAACACACCACAGCAAAATCTTTCTGATTGATTCAGGAGATATAGGGACATAAAAGAGACAAATGTGCTGAACGACTGTTTTTCACTTGGCTCCTCCTCATTCCTGAAGATAAATGTACTTTATTTTTCTGTTTTGAAACCTGAACTGTGGTTATAGGAGTGCTGTTCAGATAGTATTTGCTATTCGAATTGAGGCAACTACTAGGTTCATTCAGGAGGGCATATCAGCAAAGAGATGATATCTTAAGACCTGACTGACAGGAATCTAAAAAGACAAGAGTTCAAAGAACATCCTCAAAATGTATTTTCCACTGGATAGCTCTTTGCAGTTCCCCATGGAGTCTGTGTTCTGTGAACAGCAAGTTTCTTTCTAGTGACTGAAAAAAACAAAGGCTATTTGCTTTTATATTAACAATTGCTCTTGCACACTAGGTGGATTTGAGTTCTCTATAAAATATATGCCAATCAGCTGCTCTCTCCATTGACTTCCATGAAAGTTTTGCTCTTTGATTCTCTCTTGGGGCTTACAGAATTTCTTCATTTCCCAAAATGCTTTACCAATCCAGTTTTAGTATGCCCACTCTTATTTTTCTAAATTGATCCACAGCCAGTCAAGCCAAAAAAACAGTCCCCAGCAATCTCAAATACACAGCATTTTCAGGTATATATTTTCTAGTAACAGTAGAAGAATAATGTGTGGTTAACATACTAGACTGAAATAAAAGAGATCCGGAATCAATTCATGCTCTTACCACAGAGGCTCCGTAAAACCTTGGGCAAATCACAGCCGGAAAAAATATACAACACATATCTTCAGGCATATGATCTAGGCTACTCAGTTAAAATTTAATCTCCCTATCCATCTCCAGGCAATGGTCAGACAATAGTTGTAGGTGCCTTCCATTTCCATCTGCAAACACTATTGGACTTCCACTCACATTGGATTATTCTTCTCTATTGATTGGCTAGCACAATGAAGCCCAGATCTTTGAGCCCTTTAGACACAGGGACACCAGCAGCATCAAAGCCTGACAAGTAGGTATAATATCATGAAAGAAAATGACCTGAAAAGGTTCATTAATTTATAAATGCTTCATTTTTCAAGAACACTTGAGCTATGTGTTCATGCGTATGTATGCATATTGGTGCACACACATGTATGTGTGTGTGTCTGTGAATGAGTGTGTGTGTGTACGAAAGACAGCTTAAAAACAAGGGCACTTCACAGACATTTAGGAGAAGATTGACCTAGCAATGGAAGAATTCAACGAAAAATCCAGTGCACATTTCCAACCATGTGTTCTGCATTGTACTTGTCTGCATCTCCCATCTAGAATGAATAACTGGAAACACTCTGTCAGTACCTCAGATCACAAGAGAAGCAGGATGCTTCTTGACTACCACACATTTTATAAAGAAGAAAAGGCTGTTTGCTGTAGTGTAAGTCAGATCAGGCTGTAGAGAAGCAATTCTGTCTCTTCCTCCCACACACAGACAATTTACACCTGCACGATTCAGTTGTGCTGAAGCATTTTAATCAATCTCAGAAAAACAAAAATAGGGTTTTAAATCCTCTTCTCCTCCTATACAGATCAGAGATGTAGGAATGTCGTATCATACATGTTGCAGCTTGTGTGTACAATGGAAAAAATTAAAAATAGTTTCTAAAACCTGACTAAATTTTTTCTATATTTGTGAACTGGATTTAGTCATGACATTAACTGAACACCGATCTTCGTACAAGCACATATATGTACTTTGTTATTTACAGTGGAAGATTTTTATTTTTTTTCATCTTTCCAGAATGTGGAGGCTAAGAGGAAATATGTAAAGCATTACTGTTATCCATGATTCATTGACAACAGGGCAGGTTTTGTCCATACTTCTTTAGAAATGGTGTTTCCTACAATAGTGCCAACTAAGAATAAGAGCCTATTTTTCTAAGCACTATGGAAACAGAATAATCAAACAGAACCTTAAACAGTTTACAATCTAAGAAATGAGAGAAAGCAGATAGTAGGTGTTAGTTTAGTCTTTATGTCTTGCCTTGTATACCAAAACTGTAAAGAACTATATAAATTGTTGCTAGTTCTGATGCAGCATCTTGATTTGCAGATTAAACTGAAACAGTAAGTATGGTTTCTGCTTTACTGTTCCAAGATGTATTTGAATTTCTGGACCTGAATGAAGCCGACAACCTTCTTTCTCACAAAGGCTTTTAGTTTTGCTTTTGTGGTTTTGATTCAAACTTGGATGAAAGGGGAGACAAGCTGTAGCTTTTCTGATGCCTTCTAACCTGAATTCTACATAAAATTAAGCATCAAAATTAGATTATACTTCTTTATACTTACTCTGAATATTAATATTGTTTTTTTGGCCTTAACTCTTCTGAAGTCACTAAGATGCTCTCGATAAACTAGTGAACTGCCTGTAAATGTTAGCAGTTTGGGGAGGCAGGGGGAACTTTGAAGGACTGAAATCGCTTTATGGCCTTGAATGAGAGGTTCCAATCTCTTTGACAAAATAAAGAACAGTTGTCTCTACCTCTTCTGTTTACAAAATGCATTTTAAAATCTCATTTAAAAATACATGCAGGAGCAGTGGTCTACATGTCAGCTTACAAAGTGCAGATGTTTCTCATCAAATGTTGAAAGGAAAGCATGAAGCTGGAGAGAGGCAGCTAGTGGAGTTCCTCAAGCACTGCTCTTGGGATCTGACTTATTTGCATCTGGATGGATGTAGATGTCACAGAAAACATCTGTGGTTATGAGATGGACTGACTAAGCAAAGGGGAGGATATCACACAGGAAAAAATGGTTAACTGAGGACTGAAGTAACAGAAATGAAGTTAAATTCAAAGGCCAAAATCAAGCATTTTGAAACTAAGAACAAAAGTTTTACTATACAATCTGAGCTCCTCAGCTAGAGACAACTCAGGAGGAGAATGACCACGTATACATTAACTGGAATGAAAACTATTCGACCTACCAATCTGCTATAACCAAAGAAAAAGAGAAATGCATTCATGGGCTCTATCAGAGACACAAAAGGATTAATACCATTACTGCAGAGCCTTGGCAATACCTCATATGAAATATTCTGCAAGATGCCTGTGTTTCATGTTCAAGAAGGATAAATTCAGGCTAAAGAATTTGCAGAGATGGGCTGTTCAAATGGAGAGCCTGCCATATGAGAAGAAAATGGAAGACTGTGGTCTAGTTCATCTAGAGTATGAGGACTGATATCTTGGTGGACTACAAACATATCAAGGGGGAAAATAACTATTTAAGCTAGCAGACAGTGTTGTCATGAGAACACATGGGTATAATCTGATCATGAATAAATTTAGGTTGGAAATTAGGATGTTTTCTCCCAATTAGGGAATGAAGATAGAGCTCAATTTCCCACTGTGTGTATGGAGGGCAAACAAATTGGGTTGTTCTAACATGAAGTTTGGCCACTATAGAAGAAAACATATCTAACATAGGAGCTCATGTCAGTGGACCTACATACGTCAAATCAATGTCTTGCTCCTTATAATTTTATAGAATTCTTGTAGCTTATATAATGCAAAACTCAATTCTTAAATTGAAGTGTTTCACCAACTGGACTGAAACCTTCAAAAATTATCAGCAACTCACTTTGAATTCATGCGATTGAAACATATGGGTTATAACACTGGGAATTCAATTTTTTTTTTCCAAAAATTATTTATGTAAGCCATACTCTAATGTGGAAGATATGGGGAAAAATTTTTCATCAGTTATCCCAAAAGGCTGTGATTTTATTTGTAATAACAGTGTTTTCAAGGGCGACCCAAAAGACAACAGCTTACTTCTTTCCTCCTTGGTATGTTTACCATCCATTGTGTAAAGATGACCTGTGTAAATGTCACTGTATAAAGACATTAGTTTTATTGTTTACACCCTGGAGACGTCAAATATTCCTAGACAGTTGGTCAGCAGTCATTCTACTGAGAAATAAATATCACTGAAATACACCAAAAGTAGCTAAGACATTATTTTGGCGCATTTGTCCCTAAACCTGTGTGTCTGTGAACTTTTCACTAACAGGTACTGCTTTAAGACCTGACAGACTACAGACATCTTCAACATCTTTTTCATTTGTAACTGCCTGTGATGTCTCAAAAGAATGAATTTCACCATTGATAACTATTTTCTTTCTTGAAAAAGTAGTGAGAGCAATGCAAAAAAACGGTTTGAATCCACTCTTTTTCAGATGGGTTTAGTGTGTCCTTTTTCTTTACAATTTAGTTCTCTTTGAGATCTGAGAATACCTTTTTATGGTCCACAAGTTGTTGTTGTAATCAGCTTGGCTGCAGGCCCACAGCAAGCTGTGTGACTCAGTGACAGTTGCAATCAGTGCAACCAGGAAAAAGACAAAGAACTGATACATTTGGAAGCCACAGAGATGGATGAAAATGTTTGGAGAGCTTTTCACAAAGTCTATTGGTTGGAGAGCTTCAAATTAATCTGAGGTTTAAAATATTAAATATCATTACCAAGGAACACGTATACAGCATTTAATGCTGCCAATGTCTTTATTTAAAGAGCATTAAGTTTCAATTAGATATGGTATGGCTAATGTCCCACAATAAAATGTTTCACTGTGTTGCTGTGCACTACGAGACTTTTGTTTAGGAAATGCTTAGACTTGTTTTAATACAGGCAGCAAGTTCTATTATCCTAAAGCCACAAAGCTGTGAAGAACATGCCTAGCTTTATGCATGTGCTTAATTCTCAGAAACATTGGTGAGATTTAAATATGGGCTAGAAAGAAAATACTTTGCTTTAAACGTGACCATTTACAATCCCAGAGCTTAATACATTCTCATAAAAGTAACAGATTTCCTATCCAGGATATGAAGAACGTTTTGCAATCAAAGATATTACTTCAACAGAAGGTACCTAAAATGTTTCTCCCTATAAATGATAAAATCCCCCGATACAGATCCCTTGTGTAAATTCCTTCACAAGCATTTTGGTAGCATTTGTGTGATCTGCTTGTGAGAGCAATCAGGAATCCACACTAGCTGAACACTGCAGGGAGGAGTTGAATCTAGGGTGACATACGGCCGATGTTAAATAGTTACACCTGTTCTGCCCTTCATGTGGAAGAAGGAAAAATGTACAAAGCATATGAGAATGAGTTAAATATATCCTGGATAGCTCCAACTTATGTAACAGTACTCCCACTTTCTCTGCTAGCAATTCATTGCTTCTTCATGAACAGCAATGTACTTAAAAGTCACCCACAATCACACATATGAATGTAGTCCCACTCATCTGCACATTTGTATAGCGATTCCTACAATATTACCTTGTATCAAGCAGCTTAAAAATGAACTTTTAAGGAAGAACATACAATACACATTTTAAATAGCCTTGGGAACTCAGCAGATACATCAGCAAGAAATATGACACGTCCTCCTGTCACAAAGAGCCTTCAGTTACATAAAAATCGCTAGATTGGCTCAGATTAGTTGTCCATCGAGTCTCAAATCCTGTTTCTGAAGGTGACAAGTACCAGATGCTTCAGAGGCAGGTGCAAGAAACCCCCATACTGAACACTTATGTAATAGAGAGGGTTCTTCCTAAAATCAGGCAGTTGGTGGGTGGCTTATGCTTCACAGCAGGAGAGTTTATAACGCCGTGAAATGTTTATCTTCGTTATGTAACCGTGGATGTCATTACCCATCTACAGTCAGCTCGGGCAAAAAGTGCCACAGGGCTTTTAATAAACACTGCTAATCAGGACCTTGTTTTATTTCTCAGCTGAGAGACAGCACAGCAATTCAGGATCCGAGAGACCCTAGAGTATTATAACAATTTTCTAGACTGATCATTTTTTAAAGTATAGAAAGCACTCATAAGCAGGGCTTGTTTAGCCATCTAAAAGTTGCATGTCTGGTGTAAACTAGTCAATAAACCAGAGATATATCCCAGTCCAAGTGTCAATAACTAGATGCGGTGAGTTTCTAGGGTTACACATGATGAGCTTGAATTGGGGAATAAGCAAGAGGACTTTTTCCTCCAAAAATCTCTCAGGAAATTGGAATTAAAAATAGCCCAGATCGGAAGTGCATTACAATTCAGAAACAATATTCATAATCTCTATTATTTAAGAAGAAAGGCAGTGGGGGATTTTTTTAAATAAAAGGATGAATTTGCTACCTAGTAAAGAAAGAGGAATTGAAACATACAGTATAAATACCAAAAAACCTGCTATACTGATGCTTGATTTTTAAACTAGTTTATTTCGCTGTTTTAAATTGTTACTCTCCTTCCCCAAGTCAAAGATTTTCTACAGGAGGTAGCATGAACATATAACAATCTAATTGAATTTGGTTGATGGTATAATCATGCCATTAGTTAATTTAACACAGCTCTGTGTGGGTCCTAGAAATAACGGCACATACAGCTCAGATGTCACACTGGTTTGCAGCACAAGCCCGTTTGCAGGAAAAGAAACCAGCACAACACAGAAAGTCTCAAGTTTTAACTTTCTTTGAAATGAAACAATTTCAATAAAATGGTAATGATAAGCCTGGTGGAAGAAGACACTGGAATAGCTAGCCACCTGAAGTGGTACAAGGCAAGTTCCCTCTTTGCAATTCTGGTACCACACCTTCTATTTTCTAAAGCAAGGACTACGTGCAACGTTCACTCGCGCCTGGGCTAACACTCCATTCTGACACTGCACATCCATTTCTGCTTCCTTTCTGCTTCTACTTGAATGGAAAAGCTTGAGAGACTTATGTATCTCTTTCACTCTCTGAGGCACATTTAAGAACATACTGGGCATTTACACTCTCATTTCTAGAAGTGAGAAATTAGGGTGGAGTAAGAATTGTCCTCCCATGGGAGTTGAGTAGTATAGGAACCTACTTCCTCATGGCTAAACATATTAAACGGTTGTGTAAATGCTCCTTGTTCATTTTACTGAAAAAGAAACAGGCTTGCTTTAACTCCCCACAGAGGTAGGTTGAAACTAATCTCCCAGCTGTGCCCTGAAATGAATCAAAAGTCTACATACATCTGACCACAGCGTCTCAGTTGAAATCTCTTCAACTAGGTTGCAAGCTTTTGTTCAGTGGTGCCATAACCCACAGATTTGTAAATTAATTGTCAAAGATCACACAACATAAGAGTGGCAGGGCTGGGAGGAGAACCAGAACTGCTGATGGGTCTTTCTGTGTTTGGCGCATTAGACCACAGTTTCCCCTAGACAACACATTTTTGCATATCAAACAGAAATGTGTCTCCAGTTCCTATTTTATGTAGACTGAAATGACTCCAATGAATCTGTTTCCAGTTGCTGGTCAGCAGGCACCATTGTAATTTCTGAATATATTTGGGACTTTCCCTTTGGAGGATCCTGGTGCCTGATTTTCTAGGTGACTTGATAATAATGGGCCAAAAAATAATTAAAAAAGAGAAACATATGAAAGTTTATATTAAATTTAGAATGAGACTCTAAATAAGATTTTTGCATGATCTTCACAGAATATCTGTCTTAACATAACCACTAGCAACCAAAAGAAATTGCGATAATTTTTCAGTGTTCTCATATTGTCTGTTTTCTTCCTATTATTTACCCAAATTTTGCAGTAGTTTACCTAGCCACACTTTAGACTAGCACAAATCAGCACTGCCTCCATAAAAAACAATTTTGCACTGCTACCATTTTCTTGCTCCCTTCTCCATGTTATCCATTTTTGGGTGAGCACGGGTGTTTTCCAGTTGCATGGCTAACTGGAAATACTGAAAGACTAATCAGTTGTTATTTCCCAAACTAGCTTTAATCTGGCTGAATTTCTCAGAGCAGTTCACTGCTCAACAGACAAATATTTGGGTCAGCTAAGTAAGGTGCAAGATAGAGAAGGGAGCAGAGTAGGAGGAAGGTGAGGGTGCTGCTTTCAGTGGCACTGCTGCCCTAGCTGGCCATACCTTAAGGCACATAAGATATCACAAAAAACAAACATATGTTCATCCCAAACCATCCTGTGAGCATGCTCAAAAAGGATGGAATAAAGTTACATAACAACTGATACCACAGATCACCAGTGCGATCGCTGTGCACATCTCCCACAGCCAGGGTGCTCTGGGCCATCTTGCCCAGAGTGTGCCAAGAAAGGTTGGACCCGATGATTCCTGAGGTCCCTTCCAACCTGGTATTCTGTGAGTCTGTGACAGGTACAACAGCTGACACATCTGCAAACACACAAGATGGCCCCCCTCATCCTCCCACCTGGGCCTCCGTTGTTATCCTGTATGCAATAACAGGATTCCTTGTTGGAACTTAACAAAATCTGACTTTGCTGAAATACTAATATAGATTTAATCAGCTCAGTTTAACTAAATCCTTATTAAGATGTGTGTAATGACCACCCAGTGTTTAACTCGCACCAGGATTCTGAATGAAAGCTATTACAGAAGAAATTCCCTATTGACCTCTAGTAATTTTCCTCAAAACAGCAGAACGTCCATCCGACCTCCGTTGTTTGCAAATTCACCATTAGCATCTGGACATGAATATAAGCACCACTGTGTTTTGTGGAGGCAGAGTTTGAAATTTTTATACTTAGGAGTCAAAACCTCACCTAAGAATTGGTCACCTAAGTTCTGCAACGACCGACTAATCTGGATGGCATTACTTAACTTCCACTGATCCTATTATGTATTTTAAGATGTGAATGCCATGCTGATCAGAATTATGCAACCTAACCCCCTAACACATCTTCTATATATAAGTCTTCTGCCACAGACTGAGTCCTGCTACACTCTATAGCCACTCCTGACCGGCTCTTTCATCAGGGACATCCACAGACACACGCAGAACCACACCAAGGAATGGTAAATGAGCATATCAGGCCAAATGTACACTGGCTCTACAGTCAGTAGTAGTATATGAGAAATATTTTAGTCCTGCTTAGTCAAGTAAATGTATTTTCTAACATAGAGCAGACTGCTGCCTCATCATAATTACTCCTGGTCAACTGAGCATTTTTAGTGTTAGTCACAGAAGGGCAAACACTGATGAGTTTTGGATGCACACGTGAAAATTACAAGGATACAGAAATTCAGAACAGAGGTTATTATTTCGCTTAGATAGATTTCTTTTTGTATGTTACATGGCTTCCCAATTACATACATTGCCTTCATTTTCTGTTAACAGTAACTGTTGCCTCCCCGTTGCTCATTTAAAAGGGTCTCTGGAAATGAGGCCAGAGAATATTTGCATCTCAGCTATCAAAATGTTACAGTGGAGCAATGGTACTGACGTATAAATTAGTTTGTGTAAAGTGCAACTAAAGTAGTCATTGGATGTAGGAAAACATCAAGAGCAATGTAAAAAACCATTATTTTTAATCAAATTTTCCCCATTCCATACTGGGTGTATCTTGTCTCTAGCTAAGGAGCCATCCTTACCTATACCTACACCAAAAACTGAGTACACATGAGAGCAGCCCTAGTGCAAAGTACCAGAAGTTTTCCTTTTTAGAGGTACCTTTTCCAGGTCATATAGAGGAAGGCCAGATTTTAATTCAGGACACTTAAACTGTGAAGTCTGTAACAATAGTAAGAAAATAGGCACAGAAGGTACAAAGAAAGACAACACCCCAAAACGTGCGGTGTTGGGGACACTAAGTAGTCACTTGTCTGTGGTTTTCAGATGGTGTCACCCATGGCTAGCCCACTTCTGCTCACACACACTTCTGAAATCAATCATTTGCATAAAAACACCTGCATATTACAAAACAGTTCATTTTATTGAACAGCCACGATGAAAATATTTTTATATTAAATATATTTAAGGAATTAAAAAAAAAACCCACCCAGATGAATTGCCTTCCTTTTCATCATCTCTTCAAGTTCAATGAACAGAGCTACACCACCATCTGACAAACTGAGCTGGTTCTTCAGGATTCTTGTACAGGATCACACTGATCAAATTATTTTAATAAAACCATTAGCTTCCAGAATGTTAAATATTTCAACTTTTAAGCCAGTAGAAAATGAGACTTAAATTAGCAGGAAGTCACATCATCTGCCAGGGCCAAGACAGGAAGTTCTCTGGAAGGATTCTTGTTGCCAAGTGGAATACTATGTCTCCAAATCCGAGAGGAGTCCTGTCAAATACTGAATTTGATTCGCGTGAATGGTAAAATTATATAAAAATGGGTTTGTAATGTATTTTTCGGTATTTGGATGAGGTTGTGCCATGAAGAACTGATTCATTTTTTAGTGTGTTTTTTAGTGTATTTTTTTTAGGGAAAAAAACCAAACATGTTTTTACAAAACAATCAGAAAAGTTCCTTCAAAAACCTCCCAGATAAGGAAGCAAGCCTTACTACTGCAGGTTTGAGACGTGTGCTGCTTGAAACATGTTACAGGGCCTTTACCAGCGAGAGTGTGACAGCAGTTTACAATAATTGTTCCATTGTGCTTATGGTAGGGCCCTTTATAGAAACATGGAATTTCAGTCCATAGGAATACTGCAACAAACATAAGCTATCTAGAAATGAAATGTGCCTTTTCTTGCCTGCTATGGAAGATGATAAAAATAGATTCGTTTAAGTTTTTTTAACTAACCACCCCCCAAAATTTCAGCCTGGCTGACATGGTGTATGTTTTTTCTTCACTGCAACGTTTCCTTACTCAATTCCATAGAAAAATTAAAATTCTTCAAGAATCTCTGGACATCATTAAGACCCATAGACAAATCGTACTTTGAACCTCAGGTGGAAAGGAAGAATTTCCTTAACAAGTACCCTTGATCAATGCATCATCACCCTGCTTCTGTGCATTCAGACAACTTTGCAGTCTGGCCCACAATGACGTGAGACACTCCTGGTTCCCTTGAAATGATCAAAACTCCTCCTCCTGACTTCCCGTGCTCCAGTCTCTCCCTTCCTTGGGAAGAGCAGCCAACTAACCGTAGTGTGGGAATCAGGCACCTTATTATTGCCATGGGAGCTCGCCCCATCTTTTTCAAGCAGGAAGCAAGAACAGCTCATGGCTGCTCCTGTGACACCACCAGAGCTGGGGAGAAGTCCCAGTCACAGGAAAAAACGAGATGGGATTAGAGTTGACACAGGTGGCTTTGGGAGCTCAGCTGTGAAGTGAGGAAGCACACGAGAAGCCAGGGATAACCAACAGGCACTGGGGAAGCGATGTCCCTCATGGTAGCACCACAGGACTCCATAAATCCTGGACGAGATGCATCAGCTGGCAAGTGGGCATGCAAAGACTGGGCAGGAAGAAATCAAAATCCAACCGACAGACAAAACCACAATATAATCTTTTATTGTAATCTCATTTACTTGATGGTGCGACTCATGATTTTTGAGTCCTCGGGGTTTGCAGCACTGCTCCACTTTCCTATCAGATCAAGCAGCACATTCACTGTGCGAGTTCCTCAGAAGGGGCTTGGGCTCGGGTGCTGCTGCTCCTCGGCTCCACTGCTCCCCTGGGCAGCGGCAAACACCTCTCTTCTGCCCTAGTGAGGCCACATCTGGAGTATTGTGTCCAGTTCTGGGCCCCACAGCTCAAGAAGGACAGGGAACTGCTTGAGAGAGTCCAGCGCAGAGCCACAGAGATGATGAAGGGAGTGGAACATCTCCCTTGTGAGGAAAGGCTGAGGGAGCTGGGGCTCTTTAGCTTGGAGAAAAGGAGACTGAGGGGTGACCTCATCCATGGTTACAAATATGTAAAGGGTGAGTGTCAGGACGATGGAGCAAAGCTTTTTACAGTGCTGACCAATGATAGGACAAGGGGCAATGGATGCAAACTGGAGCATAGGAGGTTCCATGTGAATATCAGGA
>VZRW01004386.1:665-36477 GCA_013398125.1 Aegotheles bennettii | reverse complement strand
GCCCGGAGGAGCGGAGCCCTGGGAGGGCAGGGGGGGAGCGGGGGTCGGCGCTGCGGGGCCGGAGCCGCCGCCATGTTCCCTTGTTATTGATTTTTGTGAATCGCCCTCATTTGCATAGCGCGAGCTCCATTCATAAAAACCAGAAAATCACCAAAAAATGAAAGAAAAGAGCGGGGCTGGGGCCATCGCTTCTGCCCTGCGGCAAGACCGGCCCCGCACCGCCGCTCCCGGGCGTGCCGGCCCCTCGGGAAAGGTCCCGATCCGTGCCGCTGGCTGCTTGTTGACACCGTTCTGTGGGAAAGCTGGGCCCGGGAGGTGCTGCGAGCACGTGACCGGCTCCATTCATAAAATACCTGGCTGCCCATTCACAGCCCGCGCTGGGCGCCACGGGCAGGCAGGGCCGGCCGGGCTGGGGGGGGGCTCCCGGCTGCGGCCATGGGAGGCCAAGGGGGGGTGTGTGTGTGTGTGTGTGTTTTTGTGCTTTGCTTTTCCCCTTTCCTATAAAGGAGCGTTAATTCAGAAGTACCTCCTCGCTGCCATTTAAGCAGGGATGAGTTTTATTCATAAAAATCTTCCCCCCTCCAGAAAACCCGACTCGAAAATAAAATACTGATCCTAAAATTAATGACTATCACGAACATGTCTTCAAGATAGTAGGTTATAATCCACTCTGGGTAATTCACATTTCATGGAACGATGCTGTCTTGCATCTGCAAGATGTCACCGTGGTGTAGAAGGAGGTCGGTGCTACCCAAGGAGACATCTGGAAATGCTGCCCATTATGAAATACAGGTAGCAGAGAAGACAACTCAATTGATAGGAATCAGCAACACATTTCATGTTTGTCTGTTAACTCTGAGAATTTTATAGCAGATTAGCTATGGTCATTTCCCCTGAAGAGATCTCTGAAACACCAGAATAACAGAGAAATGTCTTTAATATGACAGAAACTGCTTAGAGGTCAGTGTGTTAACTTTGGTCTTAATCATCTCGAAATATTTCAAAAAATAAAATCGAATGAAACTTAGTGATGATGGATCCCTGAAACAGCCAGTGTGTTTGTTTGATGTAACTGTTCCGTGGTTTCCAGTGTTAAAATGGTGATGCTCACTGCTCATGGAAACACTATTTCATTATCTTAACAAATTACAGTAAGGTGATCGTTAATTATACATTCGTGGAGTGGAGGAGGCTTTGTTATTAGTACCACCTAGGAGGATACCTGGAGGATTACTAACCTTTACTCAAAACGAGGAAGGAAAGCTCACGTACAGTGCTCGGTTTGAGTTAATTCAGTGGTGGTACAGAGCTAGATGTGTGTAACCTTACAAAGCCCTGTAACACTGCTTTTTTGCAGAGAACAGATTTATTTTTTTTTGCTTTGGTTATTAGAATATAAGAAGAAAAATAAGAAAAATATTTCATTTGCTTTTTTTTTGACAGCATTTTTGGTGAGGCCAGAGTCATCATTCCTCTTTGGTTGATTTTGCACATAGCACAAGTGTGTCACTTTAAATGCTTGAGGAATGTGATTTAAACTCCAAATAAACCATTTATGAAAATAGGGCAGACCTACAAATTGAAATTCATCATACATTAAAAGTTCATTGTGTTTAATTTTATCCGTATAATTGATGACATCAATGGCCTTGAATTCATTAACAAATCTCTGGGCATATAAGGGCAAATACGGGTACTTGGCAATGCATTTTGTGTCATTATGGCTACCGGGAATATTCTGGTAATTGAGCATTATTCTTTGTTTATAAAACTTCATTTGGTGGAGTAAGAAAGAAATATTTGCCAAGTCTGGAGTTTTGACCTCATTTAATAATGGTAAATTCTCAGTGGTGGTGGGAAGGATTAATTAAAAAGCTGCATTAAGGACTACTAGGTTTCTTGTCAGTCATGAACATATGGAAGGCAGCCTTGTAAGACTCTGATTGCCACGGATGAATCTTCGTTGGTGATTTTTACCTTGTTCCTGGAATAATGATGTTGTATTTATCAGTTCGGTGTTAGTTAAATGAGAGTATTCCTGTACCTCCAGATATTCATTTTTTCCCCTCGATGGTGTTTTGCAGTCAGTGTGATCAGCATGAATGCAATGTGCTGTTCACAAATACTATCAGTTTCTAAATGAAGGAATTAGTAGGATTTGTGGATTCATGGGTCAGTTTGCTATTTGTGCAACTTATAATAATGTCAAAGCAGGCAGGTATGAAATTCCTGGTTTGGTGGCAGGTTTCATTGCTGTCTAGAAATGCCACTGAATTTCAGTGCTAGGTAAAGCAGAATAATTGTTACATTACGTAGTCCCCATTCAGTAGGGATGAATGATGACAGGCTTAAGATGGAGTCCGAGTTGCTGCTATTGAGGAGTAGGAGCACTGCTTTATTGGCTTGTTTACTTTGCTCTGTGTTGCAGGTGGCCTCCTTTTTCAGGGAATGCTTGTGCTCTTGAATTATATTTAGAGTTGGTTTTAAGTCCTGTATTTTTACAGATTCAGACTGCCATATGCTGGTTTTTTATACAGGTAGTCTTATACTCCTTTTCCTAGATAATTTAATTCAAGAGATTACTATACACTCAGTTTTCTTTAATTTATAATGCTGTATGCTTAACAGCCTCTAGATTATGATGTTACAAGCATCCTGAAGTATTGATTTGAAAAAGTAAAGCTGAACTAAATTTTTAAAATAAATTACTTCGTATGTCCCCATGTCTCCCCTCAGTATTGATGCAAATACTGTTAATACCTCATTTATGCTTCAGAACTCTTTGTGTTACAAGCCCAAACACTGACAAATGAGCATGAAATCGTACTGCAGAAAGTAAAGCCAACCAGTTTGGTTTTATGTCTGGGAGGATTTTAACACTTTTCAGCAGGCTGATTTTCTAGGCTTTGGAATATAGACCTTGGAGTTCTTCATCCCTTAATGTAAGGAGTTTGTGAAAAGAAGTACGATTTATATATATATATATGTATAAAGCATCTTCTAAACCAACTGATTATATGAAATCACTGCAATTCTGATATATTTTCTTTTGGGGGAATGGTTCTTTATAGAGTCTTGGGGAGGCTTTTCCAGTCTTATGAACTGCTTCTTGCTGTCTCTTTGGCTTGATGTTACATGATACTATTTTGAAGGTGAAACTGAATTTGCATGTTACATAATCAGGGGGGGTTTTGTTTATTATTTGTTTTATTTTATTTTATTTTTTAAAAAGAACAGATTCACCTTAGCAACGTGCCTTGATTACTGTGGTATTGCAGAAAAGTGCTTTCTGGATGTTTCAGCCTGACTGGAACCAACAATAATATTTTAATTTTTAAAATGAGTGTTTCCCTTGTTTGCTCATGTAAAATGTGATATTCTTGAAGTGTTAAAGTGGCAGTGAGGGCACCAGTGTATGTTTCAAAATCAGAGACGTTTCTTGAAAGGAATCTATCTTGACAGGATTGGAAGTCACAGGATTAAAGCTGGGGACATTCCTGGTTGTTTTTAGGCTAGACGTTGACATTTTTGTTTGTTGTATACCCATTCTTGTATATATCTGGAGAAATTGTGTGCATTGGTGATGACTTGGTGGGATATGACAAGCACCAGAAACAGAAAATACTTTTAAGAATATTGACATGAGTTTAAAAAAAGGAGACAAAGGAAATAACTTTTTTGTCTTTCTTGGTTTTTACTCCCCTGATTCAAAAGAAGTAACTATGATGTGGCATGCAGTGTATGTGGTCTGAAACAGTGGTGTTGTAATGTTTAGATGTCTGATTTCTACCTCTTACTCTTTCCTCAACTGGAACGTGTTGCAGTTTCCTCAGATGAATTTGAAAGATGGCTGGAAGTTGCCATGTTGTTGAGGATCCCAGTTTCTTTACGGATCTATTAAAAAAGAACTATTTTTTATCTTTTCCCTCTCTGTTCTAATGTGCAACAATGTTTAAGCAAGAAAATTTTAACTGGTACAGTTTGCACAGTTGCTGAATGGCTGGAATTGGTTGTAAACCAATATTAAATGGTCCTTGAAAACATCAGATTTGTTCCATCTTTCTCTCCTTTTGAAAATACTCATTCCCCTTTCTGAAAGCATTTGTGCTTGTGAATTATTTGTTTAATTATTGGAAGCTAATGTGGTACAAATATCCTAAATTAAAATTCAATAAGATGTAAATATATTTACAACATTTTTATACTTTCTGATGCTTTGCTAGGTGTGTCTTCTAACCAGTCTTGCAAGTATTCAGCAGAAATAATCTTCAGCGATGCTTGTTCTTTGAGGGAAGGAAGGGGACTGGGTGTTCTTTTGGTATGCTGTATTAACATGTATTTCTAGATTTAAGATAATAGCAGTACATACTTTTGTTGTGCTTGCTTTTCCTGTACTCTGTAAGAGAAGATTTTTATATTTTATTTTATTTTTTTCTAGTGCTTAGACTGTGATCTCGTGAAGTCTGTTGTCTGGCACTGCTGTCTGTGGTTTTTCTCATATAAGAGGTGGTACCATGTTGTATATGGTAACATATTTTATGGTATATGGTACCAGGATAAACACGATATCTCTCCTACTTGAAAAATATCTGTAATAGAGATCAGTCTCTAAGACTATGGTGGTATTGAACTTATAGGAAGTAAGCAGACATTTTAGGTACATGTGTGTTCGCATCTTTTCAAACTTATCTTTTGCATAATGTTCATGCTGGTATCTGTGATATGTATGTGATATATAAGGAATATATATTCATTTATTTATATTCACTGCTTTATAGTCACTGTATGACAAGAAAATAATTAAAAAAAAAACACAAATGACCAACAAATCTTTATACATAGAAGGGACAAAAAATGTGCAGTGCTTTGAGTACTAAAATTGTTTATAAATATGACTGATTAAATAACAACTGACTTGCTACACAGGGTTGCAGGTACTAATTCCCAATGCTAAGGTAGGGAAAATAATACTACTACTAAGACAGTCCCAGTATAATGTTAATAAAGACATCTGTATATGCAAGGAGATCACAAGCACTTTTTCTCTTAAGAACTCACTGTCATATGACAGTAAAGACTTCAATTCAAGCAGGGAAAGTAGGCCATAGAAACCTGAGCAGTTGCTGTGCTCCATTCTGTATTGCTGCCTGATACCAGACTTCCATTCAGAAGAAAATATTTCTCATGTGTGTGCCACACAAGAGTCCTGTAATCCCTACCTCTGCTACAGCGAGTCAAACACTCACCTGGTTCAGAACTCCCGAAGAAAGTCCGTGAGCTGATGTTTGGATTGAAAGGTTTGTGAGAGCAGGCATCATTGAAGTCTATGGAAGAGTTGGAAGATTTGGCCTTTTTTCTTTTTTTTTTTTTTTCCTAAAAAAAACCCCAAAACTAAACAAAAAGCAAAAAAGCAAAATCAAAACTCAAGAAAAACAGTACCAAATGAATAGGTTTTCCCCAAGATGATCTGAGAACTGCTGACAATTACTCCTTTTTGTTAACTTGTACTGACAATTTGCAGCACTAACTCAAGTTTGTCAAAGCAAAAATGAAACCGATTGGTTTCAGTTTTAGTGAAGTCAAATGCTGTGAATAAACAAGCGGAGCAAGAAAACTTATCAAAAATTTAATTAATAAAACAAGTAATTACTGCAAACTAAGGTCAGGTTTATTAAAAATTGTTACTGAGATGACTGTCTCCCCTGAATAAAACCAGAATTGGTTTAGGTATAACTCTCAGTGAGGATTCCTGCCTGAGTTGTTTGTTTTTCATTTTTTTTTCTTTCAGAAATTGTGCAGAACTGTTTTGGTGAAGTGGTATAAATCTCGAGGGCAGAAGTGACTTCTTTCTCTTTAACCTTTTGAAAGGATTAAATAAAGGTAGTGAAAGGTAGGAATGCAGATCTTGTTCTCATTTAGAAATTTTTATCTAGCTTCCTAGAAACTTTTCAGCCTCTCAGACGTGTTTAAGTACTCTGCCCTAGGTATTTCTTTCTGTTCATGGTGTGCTTACTCTGGATCCCAGTACAGGATGCCTTAATATTAGTTGTGATTGAGGCCGATACATGTTGAGCCTTGAACAGGAACACATTTTTGAAAGGTGTAGAGAAGCTAATTCAAGATTTAGAGTTGAGACCCATACATATAAAATGGGAGATTGTGGGTTTTTTTTAAAAATCTATGTAAGTAGCTGACCTTAGGTACCAAGCCTGTGCGTTTTAAAACGCTACTTACAGTTGCTAATAACTGGTCTTTGCTTCCTTTAGGACCAAGAATAGACTGAAGTTTCCTAGTAGAGTGGACTTCGGATGCTTGTGCCCTCTTCAGGGGGGCAATTATTGATCTCGTGATGAGTTTCACTTGTAGTTCAAATGCTCCTGGTCTGTGCTACCAATGTTATGCAAAAAAATTCGGGGGTTACTGCCTCTTTAATTTTGCAAGATTTTAAGGAAAAAACTTTTAGAGGAAATTATGATTGCTGCTACCAATGGTACACAATGGGTGCGCCAAGGGAGTGCAAAGTTATGCAATGAAATGCTTGAGAATTTTGAAGCTTGAGAACTGAGATTGTTTGTGCAAATATAATCCATGTGGCCAGGGCATGTGAATTTGGATGATTTTGATAATAATGAGACAGTCAGGACTATAATCAGATTGCCTGGGTTGTTCTGCTCTCAAACCTTCAAGCCAAGGAAACGCCCATTTTCTTTTCTTAAGCCCCTTGCCTCATTTGCTGCTCATCCTGTGCCAGAGAGGAGGACGGCGCCTTCTGATCACACACAGGTGGTGCTGGGTAATTGAAGACCGCATCTTAATGAGCGTTAAAACTCTAGAAAGACTAATACTGAAAAGTAAAGCAATGTTCTAACGAGTTTGTTAGGGTTTTGTTGGTCTGTTTCTGCAGTTCAGTTTAGTTTTGGTCTTCAATCTTCAGATTTCAGCGACGTGGGAGTATTTCAGACGTTGGTAATATTGCTGTGATTCTATCCAGATTTGTAGTGTGCTGTTTCTTACGTTCTTTCTGCTAGCATGATTTTCTTCATCCTTATCTGAAACTTGGGGTTTTGGTGTTGGGGTTTCTTCCCCCAATTTTGAAGCACTCTCTAGTGCAGTATGAGAAGTTATTGGAGGGAATAGTGCATTTGTTACGTTGAACTTGCTTTTGGTTTGGTTCTTTCAAGGCAATTGTGATACCTGTTTGGAGAAGCGTGTCACTGTGGGATATGTGCATCTAGCAAGCTGGTTTGCACTCACATGTCCTACAGGAATAGTGTCATACTTCAGGTATGTAAGTGCAGAGTACTTGCAGCTCTCGTTGAAACAAAAATGCCAGTTGCTTGTAACTTCTTGATCAGTAAATAATTTTTTCTGATTAGTTTTTTTTTCTACTTTTTTTTTTTTTTCTGATTGTTAGGTAACGTGTGTTGTTCTTTAAAAATTTTTACTCTGTGTTTCCTGAAGAAGTTAGAGTCTAAAATCAGGTTGTTATTACACAGCTGATTTTATGCTTTCAGGCCTATAATTGTCCTGACTGAATCTTGCTTTATTTTCTTCCAGCCTCCAGGAAACTTTTTAATGGATGTGTAAGCACTGCTTAAACAGTCCTGTGATGATCTCTAGCACAGCACTTTCTTTCTTTCTCTATTTGTACTGAAAGGGACTAGCTTAAAATATCTTATATTGTCTTAGCTGTATTCAACTTGACACATCCTCTAGAAGAGCCCCCCTATGCACCTTAAAATGTACGTGTTTTGTTACTATGGTGATGGAACAGAATCGTGCATGTTAACAACCCCGGGTTAGGTAATGGAGGTTTTGCAAAAATCAGTTAAGCCTTTGCCTGGGGCACTGAAAATTGAGTCTCTGGCCATACCTCCACCCCAGCCTCTTGGCTGCAGCCCTCTTGTTATAGGATTAGAGTCTTTGTTTTCAGGTTGTTTGGGGGGTAAAGAGGACTTTTTGGAAACGTTTGCAGAAGAAGTAGCGTTGTCTTATCATGTGCTTTTAAGTAGCTTATGTCATATACTTAAGTTGCTCTGCACAGTGTAAAGGAGATGCTTGTGCAAGCATGTTGTATGTTTGTCACTGATACAAAACCAGTTTGGGTTTTCTTTGAACTCCCTAGGTTGACAGTGCAGGAATTCACTGCCTTTCATTTCCCTGTTACAGCTGCCTGCAAATCCTGCAAAGGGAGAATATGTCCACATTCATTTCCCTGAAGCAAGGTGGAAAATTGGAGCTCTTCTTCATCTATTAGTTGAATTCTGGATGAAGAACAGGTCTATTCAAGGAAGCTATTCCAAAACAAGATGAATTTAGAGTGCTACAGTTTAGTATAGTGTAATTTCCTGTGGGGGCCTTTTATTCTCCTTCTTCTGGAATAAGTTGTGGTTAACTAGAGGAAAACTGATAAGCTTAGTTGTATAATTAGAGAAGCTTTTCAGGTTCTCCATTCTCTTTCCTTCTCTGCTGTACCTCTTTAAAAACTGAAGTTTTCTTGCACTAGTTATTTTGTTATTGTTTTGTTTTGTTTGTTTCTGGTTTTATTTTGTTTTGGTTTTTTTTACTGCTGGCAGCGTCATATCATTCTGTGTTTTGAAGTGTCTTGGCTTTTAGAGAGACCCATCCTTGTAGGTTTAGTTCTGTTTTTAGCATTTTAGGAAGTATTTTTCAGAGCATTTCTCTGTACTGGTGTTCTCATACAGCTTATCCTGAAAAACTTCTCTGGAAAATAAGACACTGGTTAGTGTCTCTTTGAGACATTTTGACTGGCCCACTGAGCACCCTCACAGGTCTTAATACCAGGGTTCTACCCTTGAGCAGTGCTAGCAAAAAGCCTGGGTTTAGCCACTCCGGGACAACAAAAACATAACCCTAATAAAAACATGTTTCCTTTGCTGTAGAAAGACAGAATGCTTCCCACAGGCTACGAGTTCATTCTCATTTCAGCAGTGAAAGGAAAAGACATAACAGAAATGTTGAAAATCAATGTTGAGTGACTTTTCCACTACAGAAAAGTCAACTTTTTTGACATTTGTAAACAAATCTTCCTGAAGTAGAACTACAATTATATGTATAGCTTCTTTTTTGAACAAAATCATAGGTATGGATTAGATTTGTGGAATAACTTTAGGCCTGAGTAGCTACTGGGAGGCATAGGATTGTCTTTTGGCAAATCTGTGCTGCATGAGCTTGATCCCAACAACTGAAGTTCAATGGATGAAGTAAAGGCTTTAAGTAAGCTTTAAGGTCCTCATGCACCCTTCCAGCTGGAGGGTGCAACAGTGAACTTTGATCAGTGTATCATCCCAGATAAGGCATGATGATCCGAATCTCTGCCATGTGCTTCAGGAAAAGATCATTTCAGTAGAGAAGGTGCAGGAGATAACCTAATTGACTGTCACAAGTCGAAGGAACATGTCCTTTCTCAAGGGCAAAGAGTGATACTGGCCAGCTTTTCTGAGGTTGCTTCACAGTTTGTTTCCAAGGCAATAACAATTGGATAGTACATAAATCATAGTATCCTACAGCTGAAAGAATCTGCTTTCTACATTTTCTGTTTCTTGTCTAATAGGCATTTTACAGTGGAGAAAGCATAACTGTCATTTCCCAGTTACAACATTACTATCTATGATCTAGGGTGTATTTGGTGAGAGGGGATTTTTGCAGTTTTGGTATTCCTTGAGTGAGGCAAATATTCCCTTATTTTGTCTATATAATAAAATGGTATATTTGATTCCTGAGAAATGCAGTCTTAACAGCTGAATTGAAAGATGCTGTTCAAGCATTGATCATTAACCAAAAAAATCAGTTTGGTTGTATTGTGTTTTCAGAAGGATGCAACTTCTGTTGTCTTTATTTACAATGGGAAATGGTGTTCTCTAAAGGACTATTTTTGCTTTCCTCTGCAGTGAGTTCTTTATTATAGCTCAGCAAATTGTTTTGTGAGGAATTGCTTCTGTTCGACTTCGGAATATGTCATTTGGAAATGACAATGCTGGTCAAAAGTAGCAAGTTCTCTTGGACTAACCCTTTCTTTGTGCATTTTTCCAGTAGATCACAAGAAGCTCGGATTGATACTTCTCATGGTTTAAATAGCCAGGTAGTATTTGTATGCCTTTAACTTCCATAGAAAGCATGATCAGAAATTGCTCTAATATCTGACAGCAGGAGTAGGGAGGATTGTGTATTATGTACTTCTGTCTATCATTTTTTTAAGTTTTGTTTTTTCTCAATGATAAAACTGCTGTTCATTCATGTTCAGTCTCTCGAGGTCCATTATATCTCATTTCCTTCACAAAGGAAAATGTTTTGTGTGTGGTTTATTCATTTCAATATGTAGCCTGGCAGCAGCAGTTGCCCAATCTGGTGATTGAGGCTGCTACCAAGTGAGGTTCCATGATTCACAGGAATTAAGTTGAATTCAGTATTAATGATACTATTTGGGATTGCTTGAAATGATCTGTGTGTAGCTCTGAGGGTCTGGAAGTCGATGTTCCTATGCAGAAAAGGATACTCACAAGCAAATCTTCATAATTCTGTGGGTGTTCTTAAGAGAGAGAAATCTGAATGTCTTTTTAAATGCCCCTCTCCCAAATGGTATGAAGTTTTCTAGTGGTAAGTGCTATGGGTGGGTTTGTTTTAATGGCTTTTAATAGACTATTTACATAATTTGAAATACTTAACTCTTCAGAATGGGTTTAGTTTTTTTTTTCAAATCCCTTCTGTCAACTTGTGAAGTATTTCAGAATAAGCTGAAGTTGCATAAGTGCACAAGCAATTTAAAATAGAAATAAAAAGAATTCTATTAATGCCCTGCATTTTACCAACACTGACAAATCCAGTTTCACTAAATAAATAGCATGGATACTGTCATTTTGACACACAAAATAACTTTGTCTCTATGTAGTTAATAGCCATCTCTTAAAGCAAGTAAGCAAATTTACAGTTGAGATCAGTTAATGAGGGAGAGTGGGAGTAGATTTATTTAAAATCCACTGAATTTAACTGCTCACTTGTTTGCCCTTTAATGGTAAAGCAGATCTGTGGTTTGAAGTGGTCTGGGGAAGTTTTTGTGGCAAGGCGAATGATGGCTCAGAACTACTTGAAAACTACAAAGGGGTCAGCTATAGTTTCTCCTTTCTAGAAGATGGGAAATCTCCCTTTGAAAATGTTCAAGAAACTTGATAAATGAGATATTGAAGATCTTCGGAGGTGCAATTAATATCTGAACAAAGTGTTCCAAGGACATCACAAATTAATAATGATTTAGTACTTTGTTTTATGATCTGAAGATGTTAATGCTGTTGTTACCTTAAGATATTAATGCTTTACATAAAAAAATGAGAATTGCCAGAAAGAATCTGGCAAAATTTCTTGTGGACATCCTTTCTCTAACTTCTCCACTTGCTATGCTTGTTGAAATTCTGTATGCGTTTATTTCCTCATCAGGAAGTTTGAGCTGAAATATATTGTATGTTTGTGGATTCTTTGGTTAAAAGCTTTACTGTGTGGTTGTTTGGTAGGACTTCATTTTACCTTAGAAGCAATTTAGTTTTGGATGGCTTGTCTGTTCTGAATATAAGTGTTGTGTTTTCAGGCGTTCAGAAACTGAAGCAAACTGAAATTGCTATGCCAGATTATTCAGTTTTAATCTTATATTATAGTTTGCTGTTCATGTTTACATGTTAGAACTTGAAATTAATCTTCATATCTGAATGGGGTATTTCAGACCATTGTGTATTGCATGGGTATTTCTTGAAACAGTTTGTGTCAAGAACCATGCAACAGGTGATGAGATGAAATGGCAAGCACTAGCGAAAAACTAGTTCTAGCAAAAACAAGTTCTAGCGAAAAACTTGGCAATTCAGTTTTGTTAGGAAATGCATTGAATTCGTGGTCATGTAAGGGTCAGTCGCTTGCTTTCTGGTGCTAAAGTAGTGTTTTAGCAGAAAAAGAAAGGGGATTGGGAGGTGCTGGTGCTCTTGGGCTTTGGCCTTGAACAGGGACCTCGTGAAGTGGGGAGGGGATCACCTGTGTCGCCTTCCTTCAGTCTCCATTCAGTCAGGGCTGGCTCACTGATACTTGGAAACAGCTTTTTTTAAAAAATAAATAAATAAAAGGTGCTACTTTATGCTAGATACATTTGAGTTGCAAACAATTAATTTCTTGATTAAAAGTTAGGTAAACACTTCAAAAATTATCTGTGTGTTCCATTTACCTGTAGGTCTATCTGTCATCTTTGTGCACAAACCAGTGTGGTTCGTAGAAATCAATTGAATGCAAGGAATTTCTAATTCATTATTTGGGCCAAGGCAATACAGATTGTAAATATGAAATCATATGGGTTTGAGAGAGCTGCCGAGTATTTTAAATTACTTTCTTTCCCCTTGTTGCTGTTAGTGTTGTTCGACTTCTTGTAGACCATTTCTTAGAAGTAAACTACACCAGGGCTGCTCTTGTTGCCTGCCTGCAGTGCTTTCTAAGCTGTAAAATTTGATCATGTGTCATTAGTGAAACTATCTTGTTTTTTCAAGGTGGGATTAGAGAGATGAAGATATCAGATGAGAGCAAGGGGGAAGGGGGAATAGAAGAATAAAAGTAAACCTGCTAAAAAAGCTACCTATGCCTACAAAATATGTTAATTCATTTCCCCTTATTAGAGCTGGGCCTTCTGCCAAGACAGATCTTCTGCAAGCCCCAGCTGGAACAGCCAAAGTAGTGACTGCAGGAGGTGATATATACCATTCTTTGAATTCTCAGTGGCACTGACAGTTACCAAAGTTCCCTTTCTTTGCTCAAGTTTGTCCTTGCGAGAAGTTAAAATGGAAGGCAATAGAGACAGTAAGACAATGCTGAAAAGAGAAAGATTGACAAGGAGAGAAATCTAAGGCCTAGTTTTAGGTATGCATTTAAAAGTCAATCAGGCAAACTACTGGCATTAAGTTTCTAAAATTATTTCAGATGCCTGTCTTGATATTTGAAAGCTCTTCTGGTAGCAGATTTTTAAGCTTTTTCATTGAAGTGTAGTACAGTGAATATCAAGAGTCCTTTATTAAGACTGCTTCTCATATTGGCTTATCGTCCTGTCACCCAGGGTGGGTGGGTTCTGGAAAAATACCCAGTGAACTCCAAAGCCTGATGGATGTACTGTTTGGAAGCGCTGGAAGATAGAGATAGTTTGTCTAAGAATTGATTATTCCAGTTCTACCAGTGGTATCCATGGCACTAGTAAGAAGGCATTTCTAGGCAATTTTTATCGACTTCTCTTGTTAGCTTTCTTGCTACTTTTAAAGAATGCCCAAACACTATTCTGAAACTTTAAAGAAAATGCAAAGAGAAGTTTAAATGTCTCTGTGGGCTCTGCAGTTGCCACTCTTTATATGAAGAATGACAGGCTTCACCAGAATGCTTGGTTCTTAGGGCAGGAGACAATGATGCTGAAGCACACTAGAGCAATGTTATTTATATTCTGCCAAAACCAATTATTCTGCAAGATTTATAAATATGCGTTAGCTTTTATGTGCGTGATAAACTCTACAGACTTCCACAGAGATCTGTAAGTCTACTCAGTGATATATTTAAATTTTTGCAGGACTGAAGCCCGAGTGCTTGCATAAAAAGATGTTTCTGGTTGCAGGCATATGCTTATTATTCAGTAGTGTGGCAGAAGTGTTTCTCTGGGATTGGTCTGTTATCATTAGGATTGTTATTATGCCAAGGTAAAGAATTTTACATTTAATAGTATTGTATCAGAGTTGTTTTAAGAAACCTGTTTTGATGCACCAGTACTTCTTTCCAACAACTGTTTCTAAGCTCCCAAGGACCCTTATCTGTCCAAGAACCCTGTTTTTAACTTCTGTGAACCCTTTACTTTTCCTCCCCATGAAGAAATACTACTCCTTAAAAGTATCTTCGGTTGGCTACTTTAAGCCTTATAAGTGGCCTTGTTCTGTGCTGTGTCTTTTTGTCACCCTGTGACAGAAAATGAGCTCCACTGTTCGAGGCGAAAGGCCTGTGCTTTGAATCTTGGCTACCAAATAGAGCAGCTTTTCTGTTCACCCCACAGCTGCTGTTAATGTTTCATTCTGCAACTGCTAGAGGATGGGCAAGTAACCGTCCTCTTATGAGACAGAAATATAACTCCATTAGTCAGCTGGCGTGGGTTGTTGAAGCAGAAATGCAGGCAGTATTTTCTTCTGGTGGAGAAAAATCCATCACATCCTATTAAAGTTGCCATTAGCTGACTATGGGGGAATGTACATTTCCTGAATCCACGATTGCCTGTTCTCCTTACTTTGATGGCTGTCTACTTTAAAACTTGTAATTTAGTCATAACTATTATAAGATCATGTTACATATCTGGGGTTAAATCTATTTGACATATAATCTGTCTGAGAAAAGCCCTTAAGAAATAATGGTGCTTGACACTAACTGAACCTTAAATTATTGTGGTATGAATTAGAGAATCTTGTTCCTAAAGAGGTTCTGTGAGCTTTCCGAAATCTGTGTTACCCTGTAGGACTTCTCAGATCTAGTATTTTAACTTCTAGATTTTTAAATGTTTTAACTCATTGCTGCTAAACGTGGATTTTAAAGGTGGGCTTTGGGGTTTTGTTTTGGTTTGTTTGTTTTTTACAGATGTCTCGTTAAGGTTTAAAATGTGATAAGCTAGCAGCATCTTTGACATTCTCTTGCCAGTGTTCGTTGTAAGGTTTAAGTGAGGGAGAATCATAACCCTTCCACTTTTTCATGCTAACATTTGAACCCTTAAGGTTTCTGGATGTTTAATTTTCATAACGTGCAGTTATGACATAAAGCAGAACCAAGAAAATACAAAGGTGTCTTCTTTTCATAGCTGCTTATCAATGAACATTTTTTTTATTATTATTATGGAAGTTGTAATTCTTAGTCATGTCTAGAGCAGTGTTTTAGTAAAGGATGACTTTTGCTTTCTAAGGCAAATACAGATGTAGTCAGGCCTTCTCTTAGTTTAGTGCCTAGTCTAGTTTAGCACTTTAGAAATTTTGTTAAAAATCTTTTGGCCATCTCATTTCTTATTTCTTCAATTGCTTATGTCCTTTTTTATTTTATGAAGTGTGGACAAACAGAAATGTTCACATTTCTTAAATGAGAGGGATGAATATTTAACCTTAATATGAGGAGTGAATGGTTCTTTACAGTAACACTTCTGGTATTAGTATATAGAATGGCATGGATCTGTGATTGCACATTACAGGTGCATTAACACCTACAAATGAAAGGCAGAATATTATTCAGTCTTATCCTGTATGGCCCATATCTGTCTCCACATTGTATACATTATTAAAGTTGAAGAAGAAATGATGCAAAGGACAGCAGTAGCCTAGTTTTGATTTTATTGTAGTTATGTTTTCATGTAGGGAGAACCTGAATACATCTCCAGCTAGTTGGCAGTTGTCCATGTCTGGTGTTTTTTGTGTTTCTCTAGGTCAGGTAATGGGCAATGCCTTATGCTGCTTTTGGTTTGCTCCCTTCTTCCTCTGATGTGGTTGCTTCTTATTCTTCTCAGTAAGCTATCTATGTGGTAATAAAGAACTTCAGAACATAGTAGTGAATAGTAAGGTTAAAATAAGAAAATTAGATTGCTGTGGTGTTATACAAATATAATTTAGTTACATACTTAATGACTCTACTAGTTGAATTAAACTGAAAAAATAAAAACTATGCAGCTCCAGCTGAGGGAGCTATTTTCTGTCAAGTTATTTCCTTGCCTGTTTGTGTAGTGTTCCCTAAAACTTAGTATGGAAACGTAGACAAAATTTTGTACTATTTTACACAAGAACTCGATTGCTGGGCTAAAAGCTGTTGTAAAATGCAATGATTATTTTGTAAGATTGAAAAGAAAGTCTCTGTAAAGATCTGTTTTAACTTTCCAGGAAGGAAATGAGCAAGATCTTATTCCAGTGTATTGGGTCAATCCTAGTTTTACCAAAGAGCTAAACACCACTTCATGTATCCAGAGGTTGGGCCCTTCTGAGAAACTTCTCTGCTCTTTGCTGGAAGTGAGCAGTGGAATTTCTCCGGAGGTGCTGTGTCTGGGGTTTTTTTCCAATTGCATTTTTGCAGTTTGGTGTTCAATAAAACTGTAACGGTTTCCCCTCACAAAAGGAAAATCCATCTCCACTACATTTCTGTTTGGCCTGCCACCGCCTGGCAACTTCAGATGGCTATGGGGGTTTCTTTTCAGCTTCCAACCTTTCTCCTCTTCAGTTTCACTCTCCCGCAAGTAGGCTCAGCTCTGCATGCATTGCTGATTAAATGGGCACTTTTTCCTTCAGTACAGTATTTTTCTCCACGTCGAAGCCTTTCTGCATGCTGAATAATGCATCTGGGGCTTTGGTTTTTCTCTGGACTACTCCAAGTTGCTTGTAGGCAGCTGGCTGGTTTTGTGTGTGGTGGAGGGAGAAGCTGGAGCATGCTGCAGATGCTTGTATGAGTGAGTATGGGCAGGGCTGCTTTTATCCTTGAAGCAACATTTTCTGTAGTTCCTACTTGTTACTTTAATATGTTGGCAGAATTTAGTAACTGGTCTCTGTAAACATGGAGATGTGAACACTGGTATCTGTAGGCTCTCTTACCTGGAACTCTGCGGATTGGGTTGGTAGGGAGCTTGTTTTGCCTTTTCCGAATCGAAAGAGATTACCATATGGTCTGGTAGAGTTCATGTACACAATTGAGATCCAGTAGAGGAAAGGCAAACTCCCAGCCCCCCTACTGCTGTTTCAGAAAGGAACAGACAGGAGGAAGTAGGAGTGAGAACAGATTTCTGGATAGATTGGTAGGCAGAGGGGTGAATTCTTAGCACTTCCCACCAGAAGTTTATTCTAATAGGCATCGGGTTTTAACTGTGTGACTGCTGCTCAGGAAGCTGGAACATGAGGATCAAGAGTAAATGAATAGAAAAAAAAAGAGGGCAAATTTTAAATGAAAATTATGAAAGTATTTATTTCATATCTGAAACAAGGCTGTGATGCTCTCAGCCTATAGTTGTGTGAAATTAATAATGGCTTGATTTTTATTTTTTTGTCTTTGTTTTTAGTTTCTATTTTTTTCAAACTTTTATGTACAACTGAATGTAAGCACTACTGGCTATATCTGGAAAACACTACTGTAGCAGTACCCTGACTGAATGAGACTTTCCTAGGATTCACATCTGGTGGTAGGAGTGTGTGTATAATAGATATACAGTGATTGGAATACATCAAATGCAATAGAAAATTCTTCTTGGTTTCTGGGTTGCTTAAAGAGAAGGGGGAATTTTGTCTGTTTGTTCTCATACAGTACAGGAGGAACATGGATTTTGATGTTGGACAAATGGCTACGTTATTGGTCATCAGTTTCAGACTGATTTAAACCAGAGTTAAAACAGTAAACAAAACAAACAAAAAAGCAAACTATTTAGAATGAAAATTTGTGTATGGACTAAGGAAGAAATTTGATGGCTTTCCTCTGCATTGAAGATGAATTTATATATAAATGCCCCCACCAAAAAAAAGTGTTTAGATATTTCTTCAAGTAATTGTGTAAAACTGCATTTCTAATGATGAAGTATAGTCTTAGGCTGCCACTGAAAAGGGATAGTTTGCATTTGCCCACACAGCCTTGGCCTTAGGTCTAAGGGACACGTGTCTGCAGGTGATTTAGGGCACTGATTAGTCAGAAGGATCTTTTTGGGATGATAGATTTTCTGTTTTGGTTGCACAACCAGCTTACTTCACAGTTGCATACTGGTTTGAGTTAATGCAGAGGAAGTAGCAGAATTGTTCCCCGAGTGTGGAGGAGTAGAAAGGAGTAGGGATTCAGGCTGGATTTAGGTGAGTAGGTTTATTTGCTTTCCCATTATCTCACAAAATCAAATAATTTTTGCTGCAGACCTACAGATGCTGAATCACTGGTAGAACTCTACATATATGACTGATTGGACATCTATGAATAAAACTTTGCATTTAATAAGGAGCTCACAAAATGAGAGATCTGTGTAGCATGTATGTGCTATGCATAGTATATTGTACTCCCATGGTGTAACTGTTTAGTGGGGCATCGCCCTTTGATTTGTTTTGTGGAGATGCATCATCTGACTGTGTCAGAATGCTTGCATGAGTGTAATCTGGAAGCTGTTTTTCTTCTGAGTGCCCAGTGTACTGGAACCCAGTGTTTAAAGCTTGAAATACGTGGATTTTTGTATTTCCTTGCATTCTCGACAAATACTGAATAACCTTCTATAAATAATGAACCTTATTAAAGGATGAATAGCTGCAAAACTTGAAGGATTTTAATGTATTTTTTCTTCTTCTTCCTCTTTTGAAGAGGGGAGATTTGTACTTCCTCTCCCTTATGTGCTTGGCATAATAATGCAGGAGCACAAACTGAAAAAAAAAGTGGTAACAAGCAACAGTGGTTCATAATGCCAGTAGTACTGCAGTTTGGAAAATGTGCTGTACCAGTAAATTGACTAGTCTCAATTTAAATTTAAGGAGTCTTCATTACAAGTAGTTAGTTAATGGTGTAGTCACTTCATTGGTTTTTGTTACTCCTTAAAATGAATACATGTTTTCTAGCAGAAAACATTCAGTTATCAACTGAATTTTACTAGATGGTTCTTAAAGGCTACTTCTCTATTTTGTAACTGTTTTGGGGTGGTATTTCCTTGGATATTGGTGACTGCATCAATGAAGATGAGCTGATAAATCACTTCAGACAAATCACGTTTGGTATTTATTAAACATCTTCCAATTAGAGATTGCTGTAACTCCTTTCCAATAAAAAGATCCAGACTGAGTACTCTTAACCCTTGCCAAGTATTGTTACAGTTTGCATTAAGACTCCTGAAGTCATACAGTCAGACTACAATCTTTAGTGTTACTTTCTTGTAAAATTGGTTTATGAATATAAAAGTTTGGCCAGATATGCTGTATCAATGTTTTATCTGCAGAAAGATAGTGCTCCTTTCTTTTATCTCTATGTTGAAAATACAAGGTTTTACGTGGATTAATGATACCAAAATTGAAAACTACATGCAGGTTACGTATGCTTATAATTGATTCTCGTGATGTATTTTCAGTTGTATTTCTTGAAGATCATGCTTTCTCTGCATCTCAGTTTTTACCACATGGTGGGATAAACTTTTAGCAGTGTTCAGAATATCTGTTATCTGTGCTACCAGAGGTAATCCCCTTGCATCTTCTGATATCAGGAGGGCTTTCCCTTGGTGTCATTACGTAAAGGAAATTCAGTTTGTTTTGTTGTCATATAAACTGGGCTTTACTAAATACAAAGAGGACCAAAATGTCTCTCAATAAGAATTTAAAGACAGAAAAGGTGTATTTCTTGGGACATAGAAAACTATTTGTAACTTTGTTGCATGGTTGTTGCTCATCATTCCACATGCATGAAGCCAAAAAAAGAGGAAAAATTGATTTATGTTGATACTGCAGAAAGAGATCAAATGTGCCCAACTTTGTGGCTTAAATCCTAGGTGGTCTTATTGCTATTTGTGGCTTAATCTCAAAATAAATACATAATGTAGAGAAGCAGTCAAGTTCCAACCAGGCTGTAATGTGACTGACCCCTTCTTTTACTGATCCATAGAGTCTTACCGGAATGAGACTTTGGCAACAGTTGCTGCTGATGAAGCAAACGCTGGTACACATGTTCAGACACTGCTCTGGAACTTGTGTTGAAGTATCATATCTACAGAATCACTCTGAGCAGTTACGAGATAATCAGTAAATGACAGATTTCGGTCACAAGGCTAAGGTTGGATAACTGTTCTGGATTGAAGTTAACCTTTCTTCTGGATGACTCTTGATTCACATCAGCTTCTCAGTGTTGAGCACTACAGAGTTGCAGAAGTGGTGGAGAAAATGTGTGGTGGGAATAAATGATCAGGGCAAGAGAAGTATGGAGAGTGCTTCTGGAAACAGTGCCAAATTGTATTACTTTAAAATTCTTATACCAATAATGGTAGAGCAGGCATGAAAGTTGCCTTGGAATTGTGAGTAGAAGGTAGTGTAGAACTGTCAGTAGTTTTGTATTCTCTCACCAGCCTCTGTTAAAGGACCTCCTGCAATCAGGCTGCAGAAAGTGGTTACAGGACAGATAAGAAGAAATCTGATCACTGTGCATTTTTATCTGTCTCTGCTTACTCACTGTGGAAATGCTTCTTAGAACCTTTCTTTCCACTCCATGATCCCTAGCAGTTTTCCACCTGTGTTACTTAAAACTATTAATATTATATAGATTTTAATACAATAGCTTGTAGTTTCTGGAAAATATTTAATCTATATACTGTTAGAAATAAAAAAATTCAGTATTTTACTGTGGGGTTTTTTTATTGGAATCAATCTAACCAAATTTTTACTAGTTTAGATTTAGCTGCAAGTTTCTATACTTCCCTTTTAATGCAAAAAAAAGTCAGTGTATTACAGAAAGTTGTAGCATAAAACTTGCAGACTGAACAGTGATATGCTTTGGGATTATGTTTCTCTTGTACAGTTAAAACCAAATACTTCCTGTCTGTTGCACACATTGAAGGGCACCCAGTTTTTCCTCATGTATCTGTTTCTTGTTTAGGAAAAGGAGATGCTGTTTCCTCTCTCCTGTCTCTCCCCCCTCCTTTGTTGTTTTTTTTTTCCTTTGTTTTTGTTTGGTTTTTTAAATGTTATTTGTTTCGTAGGGAAGAATTTATGCAAGCCATATTCTTCCCCTCCCAATCTTTTTATGTCACTGACTTTTGAAACATCTATTACTTCATTTTTGTTACTTGAGTCCTGACATTTTGAGCTCCTCTTTCTTCCCCTTAAATAACTCTTAGGCAATCTTTTCTTTTTTGTGCTTCCTAAAGAAACAACCGTGTCAGCTTTTTTTATTTAAACATCAGCTTTTTATGTGGAATAGTCAATATCTTTTTTTTTTACCCAGTCTTTTGTGAGGATGCCTCAGATAGATGGTTGTGTTGAGTACCGGCCGCATAACACTTCCCCATCAACATTTATGTGAAGAAAACAAGGATGAGCTACTGTAGTCATCAGGTATTGCAATGTGATGGTTCTAGAATCCTTTGACTCAAACAATCACTTCTCTCTTGATTTTTCTTTTAGTAAGTTTTTAAAAATAGTAATGGGAGGAATGGATAAAAATTACATGCAAATTAATTCCATCCAGGAATTACTACGTGACTAGGGAATATTCTTTCTTCTTTTCAAACACAGTAACTTTCTGTTGTTTGAGTAACCAAATTCAAGAAGCAGAGCCCTCAAGAACACTTGCACATCCTGTATGTAGAGCTCATATGTGACGAATGCATTCTCAGTGTTGGGTTGTGAAAAAGTCTACAGGATTCTGTCAGATGAGCTTTTACAATACAACTAGTACTTGAGGCTTTTAATGACAATTTTGGCTCAAAAATTACAGATTATTTGTTAGCATCACTAAAAAAGTTACTTGTAATATGTTACTGGTCTTTTGATGTGGCTTTTCAGGATGCATAGTAAAATGCTGATTGCTTTTCTTTAGCTAGTAAAGCACTTAATGACTTCTGGTTTATTTGGGTTATTTGGACAGTCTCACTGCAGATAAAAGTACTTAAAATTGTTATTTATAATAAGGGAAAACTATTTGTAACTCTTACTGTTTTAATAGCAGACCCTAAGCTTAGGATATGAATAGAGAAGAAGGTCCCTCTCTTGCTGGAATAAGAGCAAAAGTCCATAACAAAACAGATGGGTACAAATGAAATGGCCAAATTTAGATTCCTATTTCTGGAGTTTGACCTTCACCATCTACGCCTATTTGTCCATTCCAGCAGTTTAATTTCTCCTGTTATCTGTTGAATACATAATGTCTTATTCTGTCTGTCTAAGCAGAGATATTTAATTTTCTGCTTATATTTCTTCAGTTATGCAGTCAGGATTCGTTTTCAGTGCCGTTAAATAAAAGAATGCAAATATTTGTGGAATGGGTTAATGTATATCTCATTGACTTAGTAAGATTTTTCAATTTTGTACTTTAGGCTGTATTTTGTAAACTGTTTTATGATGCCATATTTTGTGTAATAGAAGTGGCAGATAGCCACTTAAAACATTTTTTAGGGTGGATAGCAATCTGTTTTGTCTAGTAAAACTGTGCAATGTAGATGTCAGAGCTGCACCAAAAAATATCTGCCTATTTGTTCCTACGTGACATCTTTGTCTCATAGATTGACTGGAGCAGAAAGACCTTTCTTTTGCTCCTTGCTTTGGTCCTACCATCTGAAAATGGTTTTGAGCTTGCATTATGTCATGTTGCACTTGCTTTCTTGATACTCTAATAATATATTTTGTGCAGTTGGACTCAGCTATCTCCAGCACTCTTTCCAGAACTTCCTCCTTACGGTCAAGTCCTACCCCAGACCCCTAACTTCTAATTATATTAATGGTTTTGAAAAGTCCAAAGAGTAAGCAATGACATGTAATCATAACACTAAATCATCTCATGATCTGAGTCTTGTAACCCTTTGTTTAGGACTTTGTCATTACCAAACCAAGGAAAAGGTAGCTGGATCCTTTCTCAGTTGCTGAGTAGACTGAAAGATTCAGTGGTTACTGTAGGAGCTCCCATGACTAGCTATCATTTATGAAATGTGAATGTATTCTTATTTTCTTCACTTACATACATATTTTGGAGGGAAGAATGCATGTATACTTTTTATTCTTTTTCTGTGCAGTTGATTACAAGTTTCTAAACTTTTCTTCTGGAGCAGCAGCAAGTAACACACCTTAAAATTCTTTCTGAACCAAGAGGCCGTTCAGTGTGCTGTTTTGCTCCGTTACATTCATGCATGACCCATGTATTTATTATATACAGCTTTTTGTAGAAAGTATTGCTTTAGCAGTAGTTGGAGTGGGGAATGTAGTTAACAAGGCTTAGTTACGCTCTTTTGATGCACTCTTAGCATTCCTGTGTTCTCTGACCTTAAGGCTTGTGAATCAGTTATTTCTATGCTTGAGACTGTTGACTAGAATGCAAATTATTACTGAGACTATCAAACATAGGTCATACAGTTATATATTGGCTATGTAAGTCACATTATTCATGCTGACATATTGAAAATATGAAGGGCATATCATTACAACATTGTATATAATCTCATGAATCTTTGGTTTCTTCTCCTTTGATGGATTACTGTAATAGAAGTTTTTGCATTTGTCTTCCACTTGTCTGTCTCAGTTTACTTCCTCTATCCCAAGTATTCATGATTTGTTAAAACTACAGAAAGACTGATTCAAACCATGAAGTGTGGTGCTGCGTATCGAGGGAATGATAATAGCTTCCTTTTGGTCACTGAACATAGGCCTTTCAAATAGCTTGTGAACTTTTACAGATCTGTCTTCCTTAATGCTCATTTAGATTATCTTTCTTTTACTCTGATTCTGGTGCTATTTATAAGCATTTTGCAGTTTGGCTTGTAGTCTTTCTGTTTTGTTAGTGTGAACATTTATGATTTGTCCATTTGTGTGTGTTAGAAACATCCTTTTGGATGTTGTTTCCTTGTTACGTTGAAAAGAGCAATTTAGCTTTAGGGATTTTCCTAGAATGGAACTTACATTGCAAGATCACTTTCATATGAAAGTGAAAAGCCACATGAGTGTTAAATCCATAGCTTGGCTCTACATTTACAGTATCAACAAATGATAATACAGTTTTAATTCGCACAGTTTTAAACACTATTTCTTATATAACAACCCTTAGCAATCTCACTACTCGGCAAGACAGTTAAAAGAAGATTATTTTTATAATTCTGAATATGCTCTGTTTGGTTTCAGGTTTTGTTCTTTGTCTGTGCAGGCTGAGTGGGAAATCCATGGCAGGATTAAAATATAAGCTTTGTGGTTGCCTACCTTATAGCAAGTGTTGCTTGAGGTACATCAGCTCAGTGGGACTGATGCTTTTTTCTTCCATAAATGTATTACTAAAAGATTAAGAGTATGTAGCAGCTCACCATCTAAGCTCTGTGTACTGTTTACCAACATGCGCTCGGGTCTTTATTGAATTACAATCGTTACAGATGGTCCCTGTCCCAAAGTGTGGATAGCTGAAAGATATTAAGACATAGTAAACATAAAATCTGAGATAGTGTTTTCTGGTGTGTTAGAGAAAGTGTAGCAGGGTCTACTTGCTTTGTCCTTTATTTTTGCTAAGTAAATTTTTCAGTGTGTTAGAAGGATAATAGCTTTTGGACATTGGTGGAGCACTATTCTTAAAGACAAGGAATAATGGAATAAAAAGTACACAGGTACTTGCTTGAAAACAACATAGTACAGCCTGTTGTAACTTCTTAGAATAACTAGAATTGTTCATAAGGAATTTACTATCATCTTCGTTCAGTGTATTAGTTACCTCCATCTTATTTTAGTGGTCAAAGACTTCATTACAAAATGACTTGTTGATTAGTGCTTTCACGTCTCCTGTTAACAGGGTCTCCAGAGTCCTGCCATCCTTAATCCTGATGGCTAGATGACCAATAGCTTTGACTCTGAGGGTGATCTAATTGCACTTGCATACTTGAGTGAAGCTCAGGGACTTTGTGAGTATGTAAGACTGGAGGAAAATGGCCCTGAGACTAGACAGAATTCTGACTTGTTCAGATACAACTATTACCCAAAAAACTTTCCTTAAATTATGTGTTGTAAACTGTAGTAATCATTGCTATTCCAAGGAAAATAAAAGGCACAAATGAATCTGCAAGCTTCATTTTAAAAAAAATAAAATTTCTTCTAGACTGGATGGATGTTGTCTGATGAAATTTACTGGAAGTGCCAAGTTGTCTTGGTTTCAGTGGAATCTGCCTTAGGCTATGAACTTGTGCTTGTCCTAAGTTTGCTGAAGTGCAGGAGAAAATGAAAAGCTTGTCTTCCATCATTTCTTTTGCTGTTCCTCTGTTTTTGCAAGGTTGGAAAGAAATGGTAACTTTTTTTACCTAAAAAATGAACTCTTTCTATTAGTGGGTTTTTTCATCTTTATCTACATGTTTCCTTGATAAGCAAGTCAAAATTAATACATGGCATCAGTACCCAACAGCTCGATTGCTACTTGACAAGAAACAAGTAGTGATTTCACAACATTAGAAAAGGTACAGACAGTTCTGTGCTATAAAATGGAGCGAAGAGATTCCTCTACATCTTCAGAAATTCTGGGGTAAGGAGGAAGAAAAAACTATGAGAATATGTACAAAGAGGAGATGCCAGGCTGGGATGAAGACTGGATATTTCTGGAGTTCATGGTGTCAGCTTGTAAAAATAAGGCATTTAGGGTTTTCTGAAGGAAGCCTGTTAAACCCGGGGTGCCTATAAGTGTCATGATCTGACCACTCAAATTCTGTTATCCCATCTGCCTAAAACTGGATGGAATTTAATCCAGGAGTCTCTGGTACCGGCAGTCCTCTGTTGGTAGGCAGGCATCTGTGGAAGTCTCTAAAAAGCATCTTCCGTGTCCAGCTCATCTCATCAACTCTTGAAAAGGGGAGCTACATACTATATAATATTCTTTTAGTTCTGCTACACATGCCCAAAACCTTTGGACCCATCTTTGAGTGTTACTTTAGTTCTTTTTAACTTCTGTGGAGAAGGATAGAAATAAAATAGCATCTAATATCAAATACACAAGCAAATACAAAACCCAAGCAAACTTAATTTTCTAAGTACTATGCCTTGATCAGACGGTGTTACAGAATCTCTACTATTATGGATTACTTAGGCCTCCAAGGGGCAGTTTCTTTCAGAGGTGAAACCCACAAGTATGTGTCATGATCTCCTTGAATCTGCTAAAATATTAGTTCATTTAACTAATCCACATGGGTGACATATAGAAGTGATAGAAACTAGCTACAATTATGAAACAGGCAGAGGTGCTGGGGAACAGCTAAAATGTTATTCACAGAAACGTCAAAGATCTACTTTTTGTGTAATTTTCTTGGTTTTCAAATCTTTTTAACAGCTTCTCCATTCTTCACGTGCTCTTGTGCTCTTGCAGAAGTAGCCATTCTTCCTTGCAGCATTGATTACATGGTCACAAATCTTAAATTGTCTGTATTCGAATAGGAATGTGGTTCTAATGCTGCTGCTATTTTTTATCCTTTTTCTGATGTTGTGTCCAAGCGAACACTTCATAATAGCATTATATTGTTTTGACAGTTTCCTGTTCTGGACACTTGCTCATTTGTGTCTCATTTTCCCTTTTGAATTTTGGGTGCACTGTTAAACACTTTCTTTGACAAGCCTCTCCTGATAAATAATAATAATTTTGTATTTGAATGGTTTTGGCTCTTTCAGGCTATCAGTTATCCCCTCCTTAGGTAATACAGTTTCCCACATAGCTTTTTCCTTCTGCCATTTTGGGTTTAAGCCATTTTGCTTGGTAGTTCAGATTTCAGTAGGGTTTTTTGTGTTGTTTTTGGTTTTTTGTTGGAGCAAGAATGTCCCATTCAGGTTTTTTGGCAAAGTCCAAAGCTCATTCAGTAAATCAGTGTGAGTACCAGTATACTGAATGTAACAGCATTTGTCTGTAGTTCCTCCTGGAAATCCATGTCTTTTCTTGCTAAGCTTCTCACAAAAATAAATTTCCTAGGTATAGTAGCCACACATGGTTGCTGCACCTCCTGATTTTACTGTGAGGAATACCTTTTGCCTCTCTCTTAAAGAAGAAAATCTGCAAAGCTTTGTCTTCTACCGGCGTAATAGTTTGGTGTATGTTCTGATTTGCTGGTATAACTTTGAGAGGAGAAGGGTAATGGTCATGTCAGGCAGAGCCTCATGTAGTAGTTATTATTGTGGCAAAAAAAATACAGCCGTTTTCTTTTCACAAAAATTAATAAGATAGGCTGTCATATTTTCTTGATGTAAAATATGTGTCCTTTAGTATTCATGCTATATTTGCATCTGCTTCTTCTGCAGACAAGTCATTAAAGTTTTGTGCCAGTGGCAGTCAGTCGTTCTCTAAACCTTTAGCAGCAAAAGGCTTTCTGTCATCAGCAGTGTACAGATATGTTCATGTGAGACTGCTGAAATTATTTTTTTTTCTAAATTGAGTCAATACTCAACAAATGTTATCTGCAAGTAAAATAGACTTTAGCTCAGTGGTCTCGTAATACCTTTTGGTACATGGGGCATGCATATGCTCATGACCACTTCTCTGGCTACGAATTGTAAAATCTTCTGCTAGGCTATTTGGATAATAAGAATAATAAAAAGCTGAGTGTGGTTCATGTACGCTCTTTGGGTGAGGCTATGAACACATAAGTGTATTGCACCAGAAGTTGGAGGGGTTAAAGTACATGTGTAAAGTGCCAGTCAAAGGTAAAGAGCCTTGATCCATGACCAGTTCACATTCGGAGATCAGCCTGGAGCTGTTACTTGTGTGCCAGCAGAGATAGTGTAATTTCATAGCACTGTGTCACGGTTTTTGAGAATGCCTTTTTTTTTTCCCGTAGCCTCATCAGAAGCGTTTAAATAGCAGTTGTGCACAGTGACAACTCTTACTCCAAAAAGCATCATGAATCCTCATAAATTAACCCATATTAGTTATATTTATAAATTTCTATTTATAAATTTGTGTTTTATTGAAATTGCTGCGCTTTGAAATACGATATTAAATAAAAGAAAGAATCACAGAATCGCTGAGGTTGGAAGGGACCTCTGAAGGTAGTCTTGCCCACCCTTCATGCTCAAGCAAGGCCACTTAAGGCAGGTTACCCAAGCCTGTGTCCAGGTGGCTTTTGAATATCTCCAAGGATGGAAACTCCACAACTTCTCTGGGCAACCTGTACCAGTGCTCAGTCACCCTCACAGTGAAAAAGTGATTCCTGATGTTCAAATGGAACCTCTGTGTTTCAGTTTGTGCCCATTGCCTCTCGTCCACTGGGCATCACTGAAAAGGTCCTGGCTCCATACTCTTTGCACCCTCCCTTCACATGTTTATATACATTGATAAGATACCCCTGAGTCTTCTCTTCTCCAGGCTAAACAACCCTAGTGCTCTCAGCCTTCCCTCATATGAGATGATCCAGTCCTATTATTGTCTCAGTGGTCTTTGCTGGGCTCCCTCCAGTAGCTCCATCTCTCTCTTGTACTGGGATGCCCAGCACTGGACACAGCACTCCAGGTGTGCCCTCACCAGTGCTGAGTAGAGGGAAAGGATCACCTCCCTCGACCTGCTGGCAGCACTTGTCCTAATGCAGGCCAGCACACCATTGGCCGCCTTTGTTTCAAGGGCACATTGCTGGCTTATGTTTAACTTGACCACCTGAAACCTGTGGTCTTTTTCTGCAAATCCACTTTCCAGCTTTGAGAGAAACCATAATACTAAATATGAAGCTAAGAGGGCCAGTTTCTTGTATGGTTCAGTTTTTAATTCCACTTGAAGATCCAGGTTTCTTGCTGGTGATGGCAGTAGTTTTATCCTATTAAAAAACAATTTGCAATTGCTGTTTGTCTTAACCGTGATCTCAGTAATGTTTGTTATTATTTTTCAGTCCTATATTACAATAGAAATGTGCAAAATGTGATACAAACAGAAGAATGGTGATGTTTGGTACGAGTCTAGGAGAGGGAAGATTTGTGTGCGGTTGAAACTGGGTTAAAATAAATGTAATGCAACAAGATACCTGCTTCTTTCTTTCTTTCCTTCCTTCAACATCTCTTCCTCTTTTCTCTGGGAAAAATATTTTTGGCAGAAAATTCTTAACCTGCATTCTCTTTTGGATCACTGATGAAAGAAAGGACAAATGTTGTAATAATGTTTGGTATCTTTAATTGGCTTGATATTATACATGAGAAATATCCCAAATTATCAAAATAATTTATTTCTTACAAAAAAGCCATAGTGATGAAATTACAATTGTGTTCCTCCCCACAGCCACTGAAACCAGGCTTGTTCATTAGTTTCTGAGCTGAAGGTCCCAGCCTGTTGAGGTCAGTAGAGTACTTCCTGGTCTTGAACAACAGTTTGGTCTTCCAGGTCAGAAGTCAGTTTGGGCCCAAGAGCGTTACAACAATATGAACACGCAGCTTTGGGAGGGAAGAGAGAGCCTTTAAAACCTGTGATCAGATTTTAATGCTTGATGGTCTTAAAATAAAGTTGATGGCGGGCCAGGACTGTAAGTCTTGTATCTTTCCTGTTCATAGCCCTTTGTTTCTGTGCCTAATGCTTTCACAGAATCCAAGGGGTTGGAAGGGACCTCGAAGGATCATCCAGTCCACCCCCCCTGCCAGAGCAGGGTCATCTAGAGTCCATCACACAGGAACGCATCCAGGCGGGGTTTGAATGTCTCCAGCCAAGGAGACTCCACAACCTCTCTGGGCAGCCTGGTCCAGTGCTCTGGCACTCTCACAGTGAAAAAGTTTTTCCTGAGATTCACATGGAACCTCCTATGCTGCAGTTTAAAACCATTGCCCCTTGTCCTATCATTAGTCATTACTGACAAAAGCTTGGCTCCATCATCCTGCCCCTCACCCTTTACATATTTGTAAACATGGATGAGGTCACCCCTCAGTCTCCTTTTCTCCAAGCTAAAGAGACCCAGCTCCCTCAGCCTCTCCTCATAAGGGAGATGTTCCATCATCTTTCTCGGGCTTCTTAGTTCACCCCACTCCAGCTTTTGATTTTGGTACAAGAATAACCTTCATTTGGTCATAGTTTTAGAATAAAAATTTACACAATATGCTATGCTATCTTAAAATTACTTCAAGTTTAATAGGTATACCATTCAGACACATGCTGTACTTTTCAGCAGCTCTTAACTGCTAGGGGAAAATAATACTGTAAAAAAAAAAGACTTTTTTTCCCTTTCTGCTTCATCACAATTCATCACTGTAATCACGTAAAAATACCGTACTCTCCTCTCCTTTCCTGAGGCACTCAGCTGTTAGAGAGACAATCTCTTTCCATAGTTGTTAGGAACTGATCCTGAATTTAGATGTGGTTGTCCTTGGTCTTCACTGGTGCTCAGCACTGACTCTTGGGAAGCAGCTCCTATGGACAGAATCCCATTTGGCTTTTCCTGTAAACCTTGCTCTGCCTCAAGATTTTCCAGTGGCCACAACCACAACTGGGGTGTCTCATGAAAGGTTGGATGTGATACAGTAGGTTTAGGACTGCTAGTACAATGCTGCTCTTCATGTTACATTTCACATGCTTGTCATAGCTCTAGTGAAAGGTTTCCTAAGCACAATGCTGAACTGATTACCCTGTTTGGTGGTTTTCTTTTGTTTACTTATTCCTAATAGAGCTTCTAAACATGCAAGCATAGGTAAAAATGTTGGGCTGTAGGGATGGTACCGGAAAACACTGGAGCCTTGTCTGCACTTTTTCCCACAGCTAAGCTACACCAGCAGTTTAGCAATTTGTTCCCAAATTCCCTAAAGTATAAGGGACTATAACCCTTATAGATACAAGACATCTGGATACTTTCGGTAGCACAGGCAGATGCTGTTTTGTTTGCAGAGGATTCTGAAGATAGAAATCACTCTTAAGTCCTGCTGCTGCTTTGTTGCTAATTGCAAATCAGCTTGTATCGTTACTAAAAATAGCTATTGTTACCAATTTTCATTCAAAAAAAATCTGTTGTAGTTCAAGTTTTTTCAAGTAGCCTAGGTGAAGTTCTGTGATACCCCTAAGTGATGCTTAACTGAACTCTTGCTGCGGTCTGGTATACAAAAGAAAGCTCTAATATTCAGATTTACAACCAGATTTATAGAATGGATAACTTTCAAGCTAAATTTGTGGTTCGCTGTGTAAGTTTAGTCAATTGGTGCGTCCTGTTTCTTACTGTTTCAGAGGAAAGTGCTGGTGTCCTCAGTTTCTGTCAGAAGAAGCTTTTCACCTGAGAGGACTGAGACAAAAGACTACCCATGTCTGAAGTGTACAGCTACAAGCTGAACTTTTCTCAGAGTGAAATACAGTGATGGAGATCAATGAATGATTCAACTTTCAGTAATATTATTGAGCATCAAGATACAGCCATTTTAGTTGCAGATATTAGAATTGATAAGGGCATACAATGAAGGATTGGATTTTTCTTGATTATATTTGTCTACCGTGTGGGAGGAGTTACTAAAAGATGTTGGTACAAAAATGGTGAGAAACATTGACTGAACTGTCATTTTAACTATGATATTTAGGGGGAGGAGGAGGCTGGTTTTTTGCTTGGAGGGGGCAAACAAAGTCTGTAAACAAATTCACTTGCCTATAAGCTAAAATTGGATAGTCTTCTTTTATTTCCCATTTTGCAAACCGTTATGTATTTAAGCTTCAGAAGCTTGCAGCGATATTCTTTTATATATATATATATGTGAATCATATGTGTGAATCATATGTGTGTGTGAATACGTAATATATTAATTACGCAAAAAAGCCTACCTTCAGTTATTTTGGGACATATGAGGGGAAAAAAAAAAGCAGTGATCATTTTAAAATACAACAGCTTCTCGCAGAGAAGGAACAACTTTGTCCTCTTCTAATATTTCCTGTTCAGTCTTTAAATTTGACATCACTAATGCTAACTGGCATAAGTACTTAAACCTTCAATCAGAAATATGTTGCAAAATATATTGTGAAGCTTGTTTCTTTTAAAGTGTTGGAGTGTTCATTCATGGACTATTATGCTCGTGCAGTAAACCATACTTTGAATGTAGGATCTTATAACATCCTGGGTAGGCCATGGGGTTTCCCAACTGATGTAGCAGTAAATTCATAACCGAAACTGAAATGTGTCATTTAAATTAAAAGAAATAAATAAAAACTGAGAGAGAGAGAAGAGCACAAAAAAATTTTTTTCCGGGACTCTGAAAAAGGAATTTGACTTCTAAGTAATGAAGTGATGATAGCCATTTGTTTATTTTATAAAAATGCTAAATGATGATAAGGGCTGTTAAATTGTATCGTGCAAGTAATTTTCCACACGTTGCGAATACAGGAGAGAACCAGCTCGTAGACACTGCAAATATTAGGTTTTAAATAGCCTTAACTGGTTCTGTTGTTGAACCCCACAGCATGTGTGTCCTGACCTACCCTGGCAAAGGATGGGCTGTCTGCGTGGGGAGAAGGAAGGAGGGGAGGGATGAAGGGGAGTGGGGTTTCTGGCTAGAAGCCTGTTCTTGTTTAGATTTCAGTGGCAGAAGGCCTCTTTCTGCTTCCTTGTTCTCTTTTCTGTGCAATTTCATGGTGGCTGACTGGCTTCATGATTAGTCTAAAATAAATCGCGAGTTGATTCTTATTCTCTTCCTGCCGCTGGCCCCCTGTAGCTAGATCACTGACTGTAAAGTTTTTAGAAGAATATCACTTTGACTGTGAGGAAATATATTGTTTAGTTAAGTTTCTTTACAAGGAATCACATGTAAGTTCCAAGAAGTCCTAATGAAGGCATAAAGCACAGAGGGATGTTTTTTAGAGGGTCATCTTAGACTGGTCTCTTCTAGGTGACTGCTGTGGAAGGACTGAACCTCCACAATGTTAATTATCATGATCTTGGTGATGAGTTGTTTTGTTTAGTTTTTGGGGGTTTTTTTATTTGGGTTTTGGGGGGTTTTGTTTGTTTGTTTTAACTAGACTTAGTGGGTTTGCATTTATGGAAAACTAATTTCTTCTTTTGCATCTTTTCTAGTAATAGTTATGCACGAGTGCGAGCTGTGGTGATGACCCGGGATGACTCAAGTGGTGGATGGTTACCACTTGGAGGGGGTGGACTGAGCTGTGTCACAGTCTTCAAAGTCATTCCCCAGGAAGAGAATAGCTGTGCTGATTTTCTTATCCATGGAGAACGACTCAGGGATAAAACGGTAACAATTTGCATCCATATAATGTTCCTATTAGAACTACATGGGACCTAAGAATAGATGTTTGCTTATTATTGCTTGTAGACTAGAAAGTGAATTTATAGTCTCAGTGTAATGCTGTTGCTGAGCTTTTATCCACATCAGTGATTATATACCAAAAGAGCCAATTATTTTTTTTAGGTAGAATACCATGTATTTCTAGAATTAAGCAAGTTGATCTTTTAGAAAATTTAAAACATATTTTTTTCATTGCAGATTTCCATTCATTTGGGGGAAACATTTAGCTATTCAGGTTTTTCTCCAATGGAGGGTTAGTTAGATCTTCTTGTTAACCTATTTATACACCAATGATAATTGTGTTTAATAGGAGTGCTGGAAAATAGAGTAATTCGTTAAAAACACAAACTCTGAAGAAATTCCTCGGTAATGATTCAGTTACTTGTGGAATTTGACTATAACCAAAAGTAGCCATTTTACATGAAAACAAGTTTTGTATTGGAAGAAAGCATGAAGCTAACAGATCTAAGAATGTATCTGGTTTGATGAACACATAGACAGTATTCAATTATCAGGTACAGTAAATAAAATACCAGTAATAAACTTGTCTTACATAGCATCACGACAGGCAGGCTCACAAAGGAAAGCTAGTGTAGGATCTCGGCCATTTCTACACGCAGACCTATAGAGGGCAAATTTGGCTTTCTAAGCCTTGCTTGGTTACTTGTGTGCCAAATAGGTTCCTGAAGAAGGGAAACGGAGAAAAGTGGGGAAAGCACAAAACCTCCATCTTAATGACTTTTATCAAGAACTTACTCTTTCTTGCTAATAATTTATGACTTCAGTGTAAGCTTAAAAGGTAGAACTACTTCTTATACCGTACTGCTGATTTTTCTCATGCGTACCCATTTCTCCGTTGAGGCAGGACTGCTGGGTTTTTTGCCTTGACTGTGACTGTTGTAGGAAGAGAGCATATAAATAGAAATTCTGCTGACTCAGTTGTTTCAGCGAGGCGTAGTGCTATTAGCAGAGTACCCTGTGTTCCCGCACAGCTATGTGCACCTGCAGTTCCTTCCTCGCTTTGCAGTAGTTCCCTTTAGAACTTTTTTTAGACTTATTGAGGCTGTTTTTGAGGAGCTTAATTGCATTTAGAGATACTTGACAATTTTCTCTTATTTCTTAATATTTTCAACATTCACAGCTTGCCTTCAGAATCTGAGGGTAATAGCAGAACTGAAGGCTGGTTTATGTTTCTCCTGCATGCATATGAAAGTGTTTTGGCCATCAGCGTCCTGATCTGTTTGCACTCTCTCCTGCTTCTTGTGGGCAAGCCTTGTTTCATTTCCACTTCTGGTAGAAGGCTTTAAACGTCTGTGCTCCTCTTCCTGTCCAAAACTGAGCTCATGTTAATATGAATATGTTTTTCAACGCTTTGTTGTCCTGAACAATTTGGGGTTCTTGTTGTTTTTCTTTTGTTTGTTTTTTTGTGTGTGCCCCATCCCATGTCCATCTGTGTCCATTCCCCTACTGCCCCCAAATGTGACCTACTGTCAGGGCGGATTCTAATCTTACTGCAGTTCTAGGAAGTTACTGTTGGAAGTCAGCCCCTCAAAAACACAGGATAAAAGGTGGAAGAAACGCAGCTAGGAAATACATCTATCCAGTGGATATTGAATAAAGCTCAAGGAGTGAACAAATACGGATTTAGGCTGTAGGGAAGAATGCGGTAGAGCCAGCGATTCTTTGGTAACAGAGTAAAGGCAAGCTATGTATGCATGTATTTCCTCCAACTTCAGATAATGCACTTAATTAGCAACAGCTACTGTGTGATGAATTAACAACAACGTTGCACAGTATGTAACAAGACCTCTGTTGGCATAAAAGAAACAAGATCCCACACCAAAGTATGTGAGGTTGTTGTTACGTTATGATACTTTTTCAGAAGGACAGTAGCAGGGACTGGAAGAGAAAGTCTGTTGGACAGTGATCTGGTTACTGATTCTAAAAGTGTTCTGATACTTATGCTTTCAATACAGTTAATGGTTTTGCAGTATTTCTTAGGATATTCCTGTGGGTTCACTGTTCAAGCACAATTTTTAACCTTTTCTTTAATGAAGCCAAACAATTGGTTTTTTTAGTCCAAATAGAATTGACAGGAGACTATCATATTTTGTAATACAAAGAAAAGAGCAAGAAAAACAACACCAAAAGTTGAAATGTAATTGTCTGTTCCAACTGAAAGAGTGGAGAAGGCTGTATTGTCAAAGAGGCAACCCTGACATGCTTTTTTTTTCTTTGAAAATAATGTAAAAGTGGAAGTTGTTTTTCTGTCACGTTAAAAAAAAGGGGAGAAGAAAGGGAAAACCTCTGCGAGGTAGCTGGGGGAAAGCCCTCCCGTTGAGTCAAGGTTTAGATACAACTTTGTCTGTCCAGAGTTCTATACCAAGAACTTGCACCAGAACAGATTCACAAAATCATAAGAAGCCAGCTTTGTCCCAGAGCTCTACTAAGAGCTTTCACCAAAACAGATGCACAGAGCTGTAAGATGCAAACTTTGTCTGTCCAGAGTCCTACTAAGGACTTGCACCGAAACAGATTCACAGAGTCATAAGCAGATGACTTTGTCCGTATCAGAGTCCTAAGGGCTTGCACCGAAACAGATGCACAAAGTTGCAAAAATAGAGTTTACTAAGGCGACAGATACAACAGGTTGGGAATTGCCATTGATAAATGCACTGACTGCAAAAACACTACTAATGATATTGCTAGCACCAATAGTAAATAATACAACCCAGAGATACTTCTACTCCAAAGGTGAAAGGCACAAATGCTTACCCAGATAGGCGTCTCTGGTTTGTTCATCTTTCCAGTTCTTCTTCCTCCTGTTCTCACTGTGTGTATGTCTGATTGAATGTGTGTGAATGAATGTGTGAGTGTATATGAGTTTGTAAATGTGAGTGTGAGTGAGT
>VZRW01004385.1:38599-90766 GCA_013398125.1 Aegotheles bennettii | reverse complement strand
TGTGATTCCGTGATTCTGTGAATGTGCTATATCATTTTTTGAGAGATCTCAAGAGTCACTCTGAATAATAAGGATTTTTTGCTTGAGGAAAGGCAATATTAAAAAAAAAATGTTTCTAATATTCATAGACTGAATTTGAGAGAGATACTGAAACTGACTGATTTACGAAGAACTTTTAAGGGAACACTGTCTGTGTTGACTAGCTGCAATTATTGCTCATCTTTCCTCCTATTTCATCTCAGGTCATGGCTTCCTTGCTGTAACATCAGTATTTTAATTGCTTCCACGTATTGCGAATGGTTTTTCCTTAGTAATACAGAAGATTTGTGAAGTCCCTAAACCACAGAGTGTCAAAAGTTATACAAGGGAAAAGCTTATTCTACACTTGCTCTCTACCTTACACTCTATTCCTAAATATCTGCTACCAATCACTGTCAGAGGATGTTCAGCTAGATGAATCATCTGAGTGAGCTAATACTGCACTTCATCATTTACCAGCCCAGAGGAATGGGTTTTTATGCCTATCCAGTCTTGCTAGGTGGTAAAAACAGACAATCACTTCAGGATTTGTTCTTTCAGTCTGCAGAAATATGTTAGCAGACCTGATGGCTTACAGGTGAGGGCTGGAACAAATGTAAAAATTCAAAAGACTATTTTGCTGCCACAGGGTAATAAAAATAAAACCTTATTTCAGACAAAGCTCAGCTGTAACCAAAATCACCAGCTACATGATGCGACTGTGCATTTCGCATCTTCCAGGTATCTTCTGACAGTTTTCACTCTGCTTTGCCAATACACGAAAACAAGCTGGGTTCTGTTCATCATCCTGTGTTTAGTAGGGAAGCAAAACAGAAATGAGTCACTCAAGCCGCTCAAAGACTCTCTTTGAAAACTCCTACAGCAGGTCAAGTTTTCAGTGCTCAGTATTAGAAACACTGGATGTAAGGGTGGGCAATTGAAGCAAATAGCCACAGTCCTAATGGTCCTTCATCTTTAACTTGTAAATAAAGCAAATAGATACAGAGGTTAATGAAAATTATTACTGAGGTTGATAATGTAATTTTCACAATTCTAAAGTGATGAGTTATGAAATAATCACCAGCACAAAGTGCCATGTAACCTTAACTGGTGTTGTGTAAGACCAGTTCTGATGGAATGAATACCTATAGTTCACTCACTGTATGCAGTCCAACTACAGCAAACCCACTAATAAAAATTAGCTTCCTTCCAACACTGCAGCTTATAAACACTCACACACTGCAATGATTGACATTTTAATGCCTAATTAACACAGTAAAAGAAAGCTGAGCAATCCTGCAGCATGGATATGAAGGATTCATTTTAATTTGATCTAAATTTCGTTAAATTTCTTATTTATAGTAGCTGTAGTATGCATTTCACAAATCTCAAAGAATGTAAGCATCAATTGTGCAACAATGGGCTGTGCTTAATATGAGAGCTAAACTTAGAAATACTGAACTTAAATCTGTTAATCAGAGTCCTAGCAAAGCAGGTAAGGAGACCGATTGTTGATTATTCTCTATGTATTGTGACTCAATACCCAGATTAATAATTTGTCCTTCAAAAATAGACACAGACATCTGATGAATCCTCCAAAAATTGAAAGAGCACATGAAAAATATAAGATTCATTATTTGAAGTATTGAGCAATACAGCGAGCACCACCAGGAAGAAGATTCTAAGTCCACACTACCATTTATAACAGGCATAATAGCTTCAGGATATTTTCTCCCATCTCAGGACTGGTGACAAAACTTTCAAGGTTCCCGTATTTTGTTCAAATTCTGCTTTGTGGGATTCAATGTCCTGCAGTGCAAAAATCAATATGCATGCTCCACCTGCTGCTCACTCTTTACTGCACTGCTGAAGTTGCAGCATCTATGCACGGTGATGTTGGATGTTTTGGAAACTCTTTTAAAAGGTTTTAAATGCTCTGACTCTTATAAAAGGTTTCGCCTGGTTTCTGACATCATGCCTGTAAAAGCAACTCATCAACTCACATAAAAACACTGTCAGATGACATACAGTCAGCTAATCAGACGTTTATGTTGATACAATTGCAAAGTAGAATGTATTTTCCTCTAGAAAATAAGTACATTTGGATTTTTTTCCAGGCATGTTTTGATTTCACAATACTAGACTTGTACTTCTGAGTATTTTTGTTCCAATGTTTTTGAACCCTTTTTAAAAAAAAAAAAAAAAAAAGAAAATCAAGAGAAACTTCCCAAAATACTCCTGTATGACAAAATGCAAACAATCAATGCCATTTCCTTCTCCGCATCACCCACCCTCAGCTGCAACTTGCTCAGTAAAACAGCAGGGAAGTGAAAGCCTCTAAAATGGCAGCTTTTATTATAAAAATTGATGTTCTCAGTAGCGCCGTAGCAAAGTGTGACTTTGAGAAAGAAACAGAGACCGGTGCTGTATTTTGAAATTTATGAAACAGTATCAAATAAGGACATTTCAGACTTACTTACTTACTTTGTATGAGGGAAAATATGGCAGTTTGACTATTCCAACACATCTGTTGCTACAGCATTTGTGAAATTTATAAAGATACAATAGGGGTTTTTTTCTCACAAAAAGGATTAAATATTCTGAAAGATGCAAGTTGATGTATTGAGTAGTTTTAAAGCATTGTTTTAAGGAAAATTGAAAGTAATACCATATGACATGGAGTCACTAGAAGATAAAAGATGTGTAAATAGGTTTATCTTGTCCCTGGCTTAAAGAAAACTGGTCAGGTATAAATAACAGAAATTTTAAGATCATGAGAAACTTCTTAAGGCCAAAAGCTGAACTACCTTCCAGTAAGTTCATACCTTCAGTTGTCAGGAAAGAGCCTGTACCATGACTTGTCAAACTGAAGTTCAAGATAAACCCAGGATTTATTCTCCAATGAGTTGCACAAAAACGTTTATGCTAAAAAAACACAGCAGGATTAGAAATTGTCTGAACACCTGCTATTCAACCAAGGTAAGAATTCAAGCACCGACTAGTTTATGCTGCTACATGGATAACTGATGAGTATCCAGAAGGTTTCAGAAAAATAATTAATATGTTGTAAGTGTATAGGCCAGGGCAAACTGCAGCAAAGTTGATCTTATTTTTTTTACTGACCCTGGCACTTGGAATTTGAAACTGTTGCTCAGATTCTGTTCGGTCCATACAAGACTATTAAAGCTGTACCAGAAGTTACTTATCCTTAAAGTACAAGTTAATTCCTCTAAACACCTCGCTGTAGGGCCTGGAATATGGCTGAACTTAAATATTGCATTCAGTGAGACACCAAGGACAAAATTCATGTGACTAAACAAAACAACATAGGTAATCAGCAGTGGACTCCCTCATCAATGGAGAGCTAAGCAATACAGACAGTGAAATCTAGGATATCATTCACTTCATTCTACAGTTGTCTAAAATTACACAGATGAATCAAACTCTAAAAGAGCTTGTTTCACCACCTAAGATCCATAGTAGATGGAGAAAGTAGAGGTGAGATGGATGCCAACCGGAGCAGACAACCGGAGCACACATTTTCAGTTCAGCAACAGCAGAGTCAACCCATGGCAGCAGAGTCTTTTAAGCACCATCTTGGGACTCTCTGTCACTAAGAACGGGATAGGATGGGGCTGGGGGGGTCTGCTGGTTTTGGTTGGGGTTGAGTTAATTTTCTTTATAGCAGCTGGTGTGAGGCTGTGTTTTGGACTTGTGCTGGAAACAGTGCTGATAAATACAGGGATGTTTTAGCTATTGCTGAGCAGTGCTTACACAGAGTCAAGTCCTTTTCAGCTCCTCTCACCACCCCACCAGCGAGGAGGCTGGGGGTGCACAGGGAGTTGAGAGGGGACACAGCTGGGACAGCTGACCACAACTGACTGCAGGGATATTCCATACCATACAACACCATGTTCAGCAATAACAGGTGGGGGAAGAAGGAAGGGGAGGGCGTTTGGAGTCATGGGGTTTGTCTTCCCAAGTCACCATTACACATGATGGAGCCCTGCTTTCCTGGAGATGGCTGAACACCTGCCTGTCAATGGGAAGAAGTGAATGAGTTCCTTGTTTTGCTTTGCTTGCCTGTGCAGCTTTTGCTTTACCTATTAAACTGCTTTTATCTCAACTCATGGGTTTTCTCACTTTTACCTTTCCGATTCTCTCCCCTGTCTCACCAGGGGGGAATGAGTGAGCAGCTGTGTGGGTCTGAGTTTTAATGTACTCATTTTGATACTGAAAGTGTGTCTTTAAGACAACACAGTACAGTGCCAGTAATGCTTTACTATCAATACTTGGTTGAGCCTTCAAATAATTTTTTTAGCATATTGCGGGAAAGAAATCTGTTGGTTCCTAAAGCAGGTGAACATAGTAATGAAGATGAAACAATAAAATTATACAGAAAGATTTCAGCAGAACAGTTAAGTGACCAATTTTATCTAAAATCTTACAAAACGTGAACTGGGATTTCTTATATACTAAGTGCTAATGCTGAGCACTTAATTAGACTGTCAAATCTAGGAGGACCAGAGTAGATTAAATTTTGGATACTTATACATAGTGATCAGACACTGCAGTGCAAAGGAAAGATTAGATGATCATAACTAATCTAAGTTTTAATTAAAATTTAAAAGCAGACGGGTTTTGCACTGCCCACAAGGGAGACAAAACTGAGTTTCACTGAGATGGGTTCAAGCATATTTTTCCCATTTCTGAACTGAATTTGGTGTCCAGTCTTTCTAATGTTATTCTCATCTTAAAGAAAATTCTCCCATTTTAAGTAAATCATACTGAGGGCCACATTCCATTTTAATTTATTGACTGGTGGAATTACCTCACAGGTTAATAAGATAGTACAAAGAAGTTTTCAGTGTCAATGAATGTTTTAAATTCAAATCAGTGTATTCCCCTCCAAGCATTCACTGCTGTCTGCTCAAGCCTGCAGGCAGTGGCCGAACAAAGTTCACCTCAATGGAAAGAAAGAGAAGAATATTTTATCTCCATCTCTCCCACATATATGCGAACATATGCTAATGGCTAATCTTGCAGAGATTTTCAAATGAAGATTGGTGGTAATGTCAGAGCTATAACTCAAAACATAAGAAAATGCATTTTACTTCCTATGTAGGGCTGATCGACTTATTCATTATGATTTCATTAGGCGGTGAGTTTAACCCTTCTTCTATTTATAAATTGTTTCCAGTTCATTCCTGACTTCTGTAAAAGTATTCATTATTCATAAATATTTTATTAAGTGTTTAGGTTAACTATTTTAAACTTAATATTTTTTTTAATCTCTGTTTCTTTTTCCACTAGAAATTATTGGCCCAAGTCACATGGAACTGACTTTAGCAAACACTTTCAGTGCATGGTGTTACTCACTAAAGTTAGTATATGTAGATTTTTTCCTGAAATGAGAATAAACATTAAAAGCCTATGGGGTTAGAAATTTATGGATGATGAATATCAAATGTAGTTTGAAGAGTATAAGTATTATTCCTTGAAAAGGAAAAGACCAAACCTTTAAGTTTTTGCTATTTTTAGAAGAAAATCTACAGGAGGTCTGGAAGGAGGTTGAGGAGAAGGGGCCCAAGGGGTCACTTAGCACAAGCATATTGCACAAACCCTCCTCCTAGATAAGAGGTTGCTGGCACTCCATGAACATGCTGTATGGAAAAAGAGCTTGTAAGAGTCACAGCAACCTGGACAAGATGGAGGTTTGGGCAAGTGAGCAACAGCAGGGAGGCCCCACAGAGGCAGGGAAGTGCTGCACTTCCAGCTAACATTCAGGGGGCAGAAAAAGTAGGAGACGACAGAAGAGATCTTTTTGTCTTGGAATTATATTTTGCTTATATATTTACACTGTTATCAAATGGGAACCAGGAATTTTATAGAGATCAGACCTATCTCACGAAGAGTTGCCAAGAAAAAAAGCTATGTGGCTGAACAAAATAACTGACCTTTTGATCACATAGAGTTTTGATTTAGGATGGTTTTTTTTATGTTGTTTTGCAGTATTGTCTAGTATTAAATCCTTCTAGCATCTTGAATGTGACTATTAGCTGGATGCCTGCTAAAACATAATAGCTATGAACAGAATGAAATACCCAATGTTTGACACCATACTGAATGTAACTAACTATAACATTATCTGAAATTAACATAGTTTAGTTAGTCTACCTGGAAAGACCTGAAACTCATCAAACTATTCGAAATACCTGAACTGGAGTGCTAAAGTCTTTTCACTTGCTTATTGTTCTGATGCTAAGGAAGGGGCAGAGGGGGAAAGAAAGCATCTGTACCAAATGCACAAGCAACTCTTAGAGCAATGGAGAAAAATAATGCTCCCTATCCTAGTACTTTCTTAAATTAAAAAATAATAATTTATTAAAGAAATAATGTGACCCAAGAAGTGTCCCTTGGCTTGCCTTCCTGGCATACTAAAAAATCATAAAATAGAAGTGATTCTATTAGCCTGTATTGAGCTACATTAGGAAAACAGGCAGCAGTTCAAAGGAGAGTATTACCCTCCTCTACTCAGCAGCAACGTGGCCACATCTAGATTACTATGTTCATTTTTTTACCCAATTTCTTAAACTGGGGTTCAGTACAGAAATTGAGGCACTGGAGAAAGTCAAACAGAGGACTACAAAGCTGATTGATTCATTTGACCAGTAAGAAGAGATGGCACAGGAGCTGCTTTTGTATTGTGAAAAATGGGTAGACTTTAGCCAGTACCAAAGCAGACCACAGCAGCATGGAGGGTAGCTGAAAAGACAACAGAGACAAATTCATCCTACTTTTTGCTGATAATAAAACAAGGGGCAAAAGTCATAAATTGTAGTTTGGGAGGATTAGGTTGGACATGGCAAGAAACTCTTCTCTCAGGGGCTACCCAAACAGGTGAAACACTGGGTAAAATGCAAAGAGTTTTAAAATCCCATTCCTTGGAGGTTTTCAATACTCAAGTAGGCAATCTGATATAGTTTCCAGTTGTCCTGCTTTTAGCCAGACTGAACTACATAACCTCCAGAGGTCCACCTAACCAGCAGTTCTGTGATTTCTCTAAGCACTTCCATTTATTTAACATTAAATATTCGACTTGTAGTTGTTAAACCTTTCACATAAGGACAGCACCAAAGGAAATTATACAGTAACACACCCTAGTAATTTCTCATGCAGTCTTTTTCACTGTGGACAGGTATGTAATATTGCATATTGGACATTTACCATGAAGGACATGAACTAACAGCTCTAATGCAAAAAACACCCTGTCAAAAGATCTTACCTTGTAAATACAGCAATAAATGGCAACATAACAGCTACTTGAAGACAGAGGAAAAAAATCTTTTTGAAAGTCTATATTGGCTGGAATAGCTCAGCAAATGCAAAGTGCATCAAAATGCAGAAAGTTGAGTAGCGAAGACATCATGTTGTACAGAAACAAGCACAGGTCTCATCTGTGACTGTGTGTTACCTTCCCCCCATTCCTTTACTCCCACAACTAAAACAGACTTTTTTTTGGGTTATGGTTATATCTTAACATTTAAGTACAACAAAGAGATTTCAATGTGTTACCAATCAGGCACTTACAACACTGTGAGAAAAAAAAATAACAGAAAACATGATTAAACGTAACTCAGTGAATATGGAACTAAATTCTTGGCTAAGACTAACATACCTTTACCATTTTTAGGTCATTTTATATTTTCAACATTTTAATTGTGCCATCACTTATGTTAGGCAGTGTGATGCCATCTATAAGGGTAAGTACCCCTCTCTCAAGGGCCAGATCTGGGATGCTCTGACTCAGTTTCAGCTTGACAGCTGGCTGGAGCCTGATAGAGAAAAAAAATATACAGTCCCTCTCCTTCCAGCCAAGAGACAGGAGAGTGATAGATGGACAGAGAGTGCTTCCATCTCTGACAGCACTTCCTTATCAGACAAAGAAAAAAGGCAATAGAATCGTGAATATGAAGGACCATCTGAAAGACTCAAGACATTTCGAGAAATGTATCAAACAACTACAGGATGCTCAGGCAGGAATTCTGCTGCTTCACAAAAGCAAGTGAAGCTACGAAAACCAAAAAGGAACAAAATGGTAAGTTTCTAAAATATTGCAGACTCGACAGCCTTACACTTTCTTTCCAGGTCAGAGGTTTTACATTGTTGGGTAGCTTGCAAGCAAAATAAGGAAAAGAAAATCAGTTATCTGACCATACAACAGAAACATGAAAATACTACATTCAAAAAACCCCATACAAACCCCAAAATAGGGTAAAGAAAACAACCACAGTTTAACAGATATATATTTTATATATGCTAAGTTAAGCAGAGGAAGAATATTCTAAGCCTTCCTAAAAGAATAGAAACACTTTAGTTAAATATGCAGTGCAGGTCTGTGAAATGCTTAATTAGAATCACAGAATCACAGAATGTTAGGAGTTAACCATGCAGGTCCCCTGGCTCCCTTTCTTGATTTTCTAACCATTGGGATGCTCAGATCCTGAGCTAGGAAGAAGTGGTCCTTGAATGTTGACCAACTATCTTGGGCTCCTTTTCCATCTAGTACCATGGGATTTCCCCTACCAAGTGCTTGAAGAGGCCAAAGTTGGCCCTGCTGAAGTCCAGGGTTGAGATCCTGCTAGATATTCTGTTCCTACCGCACAGGATCCTGAACTCCACCATTTCGTGGTCACTGCAGCCAAGGCTGCTCTCGATCCAACAGCACTCCTCTCCTAGTTGGTTTATCCACCATTTGCATCAAGAACTTATCATCAATGCATTGGAGGAACCTTCTGGATTGAGAATGGCTGGCTGAGTGGCCTTACAGCAAATATCTGGGTAGTTAAAATCCCCCATGAGGACCAGGGCCTGTAATTGTGGGACTGCTGTCAGCTGCCTGTAGACAGCCTCATCAACTTCCTCATCCTGATCAGACAACTTCCTCATCCTGATCAGAAACCAGATAGCAATAGAAATTAAAGACTCAAAATGGGAGGAAAGTGCTTTTTGCAATTTTAAGACTGTGTGAAACTGCAAAAGAGAAACTAAGCAATGGGTAAGTGTTGGAGGGAAAGTATGATTTTATTATAATGAGCTGCACTGTCCAGGCATGACCATACATATATGTGCAGGCAAAACAAAACAGAAGGAGAAACTTGTGAAATACAGTGAGTATATGCTAAGGATCATCAAGAAATAAAACATTAGTGGAATTTAAAAAGTGATTTAATATTATTCAGCCTCTACAGGAAACTGCTACATTTGTCATAAGTATTCTGACAAAGCAGATAAGAACGAGATGATCTTAAGCAAAAAAAGTGTATTTGTGTATAAATATATAATTTTGTACAGCAAAGGGAAAAAACTTTTGTAGGAATTCATACTGATTATTAAAACAAGGTAAAGCTTCCATCTTACTATGGTGTACTGTGGGGTACATGATCTACCTATTGAGTTTTTGTATGAACAAGATTAAAATAATGATTTTGAAAAAGTATGCCTAAATGTTTCAGAATTTACAGTATTATTAAAAGCTAAAAATATGTCAAACACAAAGTGTCATTAAGAGTTGATATCTTAAAAGAACGTGAGGCCATGCAGATTAACAGAAAAGCTGTAGATAAGGAAATGCAATTAATATAGAAATTGAAAAGGAAAATCAGTTCCTTAGGAATAAAAAAATAAGGAAGAAAACACTGATAGTGTAATTATAAAAAACAGTTATGTGGAATATGTAAATGTGTTAGAATTATAGAGTAATAGTAAAAAATGACATAATTAGTTTGGATGTGCTATATTGTTATTCACAGTTTCCAAAAGCAGCATTATTATAGAATACAGCACCTAAAGGAGTAATCTCATGCTTGAATTGATATTTGTTGACATTCCAAGTGTGGGAACAACTGATAATGAACTGCAAATTTGATTGCCGTGTTTTCAAGTGTGTTTTAAAAATATATTATGTACCCATTTCATTTCAAGCCCAGTGTATGCCCAGTCCAATGATCCTGCAGACAGTGTTAATTTTTTAAAAGAATGATCTAAGAGAATATCAATGAAGTTCAGAGCCGCATGTGATACCATTAACAGAGCAGCATGTTAATGAATAACCCAAATACAACAACTTTCTGTTGTTGAGCTGTTGCTCAGTCTAATTCTGAGAACAAGGCCATCCAGAGGAAGCCTGGCGAGCTTGCCCAGTGAAGTCCAATGGGAACAAGAAATGACATCTTCAGTTTCTTCCACAGAAGGAGGAAATGGAGACAGTCTCCACATTTCGGAGATTAGAAAGAGAACAAACTGTGGAAAGGCCAGCACACAGAGCTTCATGGAAAAGACTAAGCTTTAATGCAGAGGTTAAAATCCATGAGGTGCCACAGAGATCTTCAAAACAAAGGAGGCAAGGCAGCAAGTGATCAACAGCCTTTGATATTTGCATTATCTTACCACTAATTCCTGTGTTTCTTTCAGAAGAAGAGCTGTAAAGTTCTCTGGGCCACAAAGAATTTGATACATCCTGATCCGAGTCAGTAATTGTCACTTCTACTTGACAGAAACATGACACAAAGGAGACATGCAGACCTTTTCTCATTTCTATCAAACATATTAGTTAATGTGTTATTTTATCAAGAACACAAGTAAAAGCTCTGATTGATCATTCTTTTTAAACAAAAAAGAATATGATGTTACTGTGTTGGCATACATATGCTCCAAAAAAGCAATATTCCACTATGCAAAATCAAAAAGCTTTATACCAGTGTGTTATGAACGCATATAAAACTAAATATATATTAAAAAGTTTATTCTGTACTTTCAAATATCTTTCCCACAATACATAGTATCTGCTTTGCTTCTGTAATCAATTTTTGTAATGCAAATACATTCTTCATAAATACCAATTTCCCGGAAAGAACATTTTTCATAAATATGTTCTTATATGGCAAAGAGCAAAGCAATGCCATAACAGATTATGTCTGGTAAGCAGAGCAGCCAAACAAGAAATCAAATAGAAAAAAAAATCTGCATTTTTTGTTCTGTGCTGTTCAACATATATTAACTAATCCAGGTGTTCAAAAAGAGATTTCAAAGTGTATTTTTCCTGCTGCTTTGTAAAAAAAACTTCGTTTTTTTCTGAAATTCATTCTTAGTTTTCTGAAGTTCAATTTAGGTTTTGAAGACCGAAAAATATGAGTGGTGCTTTAGCACTTAACAAAAGCAGGAATTTTTTGCAACCTTTCCAGTGAGTTATCGTCCATTGAGCTAAAAATTTAAGGGACACTGATACCAGGAGAAGGTAAATATGTCCAGTCCTGGCTGAGTTACTCCAGTGTGGCATGTCATGGGGTTTATGCTTCAATTCCTGGCTTCAGCAGCCATCTAGGAGAAGAATTTGTTAAGTCTGTCTTTCTAAGTCTGTCTGTCTAAGAATTTGTTAAGTCTCCAGATGTCTGGAGCAAGTTAATGCTCAGGAAATTTGACGTAAATGCACTGCTTTATTCAAGTAAAACTCTATTTTTTTTCCCCTGAAGACCAATAGAAGAGTTTGCCTTCGTTAATATAAATATTTTAATTTAAAGAAAAACCCTTCTCCTATCTCTCGTTTTCAGCTTTCCATATACCTCCATAATGATGTGATAATCAGCTTGCAAATATGTGCAAGAACTGCATTCATCCTTTTAAGTTTATTTCAAAACTGAGCTTATAAAGGTTTGCTTTCAAGTCTGTTACCTTCGTTGCAGTAACAAATGATACTTTGCCTTGAAAAATAGTCCTGACTGAAATATTTAGCAACCCTTCCATAATTCACAAGCTACATGTGACAAGTCACATTCATTTCAAGCTAACAGATTATAAGTCACTTTAGTTTTTAAAACAAATTTGCTGTAAGAGTATAAAATTATTTCTAGAAAACTTATATTAATCACCTTACATTTAACTGGTTAAAATTAATTTAGAGCAAATATATTTTTTTCTCCCTGTCAAGAGCTTCCTGGGTTGCAAAGAAGACAAACAAGGAAAAAAGTGCTATTTTTTTCAAAAAGTCTATAAATCTGTTGCCTATTTTCAAAGCCCATCAGCCTCTCTCAAGAACATCTTGAGCTAAAAGAATTCAAAAGCGTATCCTACTCGGTTTGGTTCTTCTAATAACACTGTTGATATCTGAATATTTAAGGCAGACTTTCTTCATAATAGGGTAAAAGAAATTGCTTTCCTTGAAAGTAAAGTTTAAAACAAGGTGGTGTGATAGCAAAAATTAAGTAGTGACACACATACTCAGGAATCATTTAGTAATGACTCCAACTTACATAAACAAAACAAAATACATTTATCTAGTTTGTTTTCAAATAGGCATGCTGCACAGTTCCCTCAGTAAAGGGACAACAGCTGTAATTTAGTTAAAATTTCAGCAAAACAGAAGACAGAAGCTAAACTACCAATTATTAGTCTAACATGCTTTGTTTCTAATACACAGTGTCCTCTCAAACCGTGCTAGAAACAGTGTTTACCATGCACACAGCAAACACAAAAATACGACTTCTAGTTGAGGAGGACCATATGCCACCAAGCACGTAACGCTAAGAAGGTACAAACACTGTGAAATGATTTTGTATGCTTGATCTTTTCCCCTAAATAAGCACAGTGGTCACTATCAGAGGCAAAATCCTAAGACGGATGGACACTTGTGACCCTGGGCACATACCCTTGCTCTGATGCCTTTAAGAAAGTGTGTCCTCCAGACTCCATCTCTGAGGTCACTTTTCTAGTAATGCTCATTGCTATAGCAGCTGCAGTTTCACAGAGTTAGCACCATGTAGTAAGCTGGTTCACTGTTTAGAAACTATTCTATTAAACAAATGCAAATCCCTGTTGGAGTTAGCAAGTTGAGAAATATTACTGTTCTATTTTATTAGTGCTTATGCTGATATTTCAGGTATTATTTATGCATTCACGCTTGAGTTATAATGTTCCATGATTAGTCCTCCTATCCCATTTTCCAAGCTTCTAGTCTTACAGGTCAACCGGCAGTGTGAAACTATGTTTCCACAATCTTGATAAGAATTTTAGTGAAGCTATCACTTTGCCTTCATAATAATATTGTTGGGACAAGGAGAAAACAAAACATTTTATAATCTGTTTAATTCATTTAAGTAAAAAACATGGTTTGTGCATTTTAGCTCAAACAGGGAAGTGTAGAGATGACTTATCATCCTTGGTATATTCCTAGTAGTTTCTTTTCCCAAGTTGTACAAGAGGATGCAGAAGACAGCCATAAGATAAGTACTTCCATTTCCTTCAGGGATTTCTCATTCACCCCTCTATGCTGATACTTCCTTCATTCCCCTTTTCCAATGATTTAGTCCTATCTAAACAGGACCCTTTTGATTGTTCTGTTTATCAGACAATGAGAAATGCTTCATCTCCTTATAAACTATAAATTATAGCACTACCTATTTCAGAAAGTGATTAATCATGTTTCAGTAATTGTGAGAAGGGCTTTTCCATATAGTTACATTTATAAAAAACTGAATCTTCAGAAAATCTTCATGAAGGGAACTTTGAAAGATTTGACTGACTCAAGGACAGTGTGAGTGAAAGTGCCATGAACAAGGCTATCAAATGCTAACAGATCATTTCGTTGCAGGAAACTGATATTCCAAGGCATTAATTTCTACTAATAGATAGTGTAGCCAAAGATAGACTCAGTGTGTAAAGAAGACATAAGAACTATATCATTATGAAACCTTAATAAAGGACTGATTAAAATTGAATTCAACAGATTATTGTCATGTGTCACTCATCTGACCCTCTGTCATATGTTTCCCTATTGTAGTAAACTTTTTGAGCTGTCAGAACCACAAACAGTATTTCCTATTCATATCATGTCATCCTTTCTTTTATAGCACCTGACCATCCAATCTGCCATTTGATGACTTGATTCAAATATAGGCATCACTTAGAAGTGATCAGCAAACAGGAAAGAAAGAAGATGTAAAATATACAAGGCTTTCTAAGGATTTGTTTTTAATTCTATGGAAATAGATGTCAACAGACTATTGCAAGAAAAAGAAAAAAAAAAGATTAGAAATGTTGCAAGAAGACATCAGGAAGAAAACAAAAAAAGAAAAAATAAGTCACATCAGAAAAATAAATAAATAAAAACATAGAAAACCACTCAAGATAATAATCTCCAGAATATCTAGTCCTTAACTATATATATCTAATAAAAATAGAAAGTGTTCAAAATAGACTTTATTGAAAGTTTTACTTATTTTACTTATATACTTATTGAAAGTTTTACTACGTAGTCTTCCAAGAGAAATTTTTCCTGCTCTTTACAAAAAGGAGAGAACAGATGCTGCCCTCTATCCCTTCCAGGAAAGTTCGGCATCACCACGAGGAGCTAGCTAGTACTCTTGTGGAAATGACAAGAAAAACTGGCCATTGTGTAGGTAAAGGAAATAAGGCATCTGAAAAAAATGAAGAATGGGTCTCCTGCAGATCTCACCTCTAACATCCTTGTGGAAGAAGCTTTACATAGGACTCATCACTGATATTCAGGCAATGTAAATGAGTGCTGGTTGTCCATGCAAGCATGACCAATTTAGATATCAATTTAGGTGTCTTAGTGACATGAATTTGGCCTTCCTTCTTTACTATATTCAAACAGAGGTCAGATACTAGCTTTTCCACTCATAAAATGTTTCCCTGATGAAATAGTATTTTCATAAAATTGCTTATATCACTTAGCCTTTAGAAAACGAGTGAAAAGAGTCACAAGTACTATTCACATGTCACTGTCAACCAGCCAGGAGCTACTATAATCAAGTTTTGCCAAGTTTGTTTCATTTGAATGGGCTTCTGGACAAGAAATAAGTCCCTGGAAATTTTTAGAATCCTTTAAATCAGTGGTTTACAAACTGGGAGCCCGGCCTCTAAGTATAGTCACGAACTTCCAAGAAATAATTTTTTTCTCATAATTAAACTAGTATAATGCTAATACAATATTACTTGTCTGTAATTGAGATTGTAACTGGAAAATATTTAGGAACAAACACACACAGATGATGCAAGTGCAGAATTAAACATTCCAACAATCCTCTTGGAACAATTTAGATTACAAAGATTTCTTGGTCCTGCAGCTGTCTGCAACTGAGGTATATTTCATGTAGTAGTAACTAAAAAGTTTGTTCACTATTTTGATTTTCACTTTATCCAAGTTTTGATTTTTTAGTTCAAATTATGTCATTTAGAAGCTAGAACATCCTTTCCAGTTTTGGAAAAAACAGATTAACTTCAGAAAGCTGAATAAAAATTAAAAGGAACACAGTCAAAGCAGCTTGTAATGGAATCAGAGCAGTTCTACACATCTGAGTTTGTCAGACAGTTAAGAACTCTTTCTCAGCTCACTAGAAGTCGTGTGAATTCTGCCCAGGCATCTTGAAGCATGCTGTGGTGCAAAAGCACAGGTGTCAAATTACTTGTCTTTTTTTTTTTTCACTTCTATAAAGTCTGCAGTACCGGTCCTGAAGCACACTGCACCTGAAAACTTCTGAAGACATCACCCCAGAAGGAGCACAAAATAATTGTAACCCCCAATGCAACCAACCCTACTCCATAGTTTTTACTATACCTCTCCGTGAGAGCTTTTCCAGCACAATACTTAGGCGCTGAAGAACAGGGGGTGAAATGTCATATTCATAGATGTCTATTACTGGCACTCGCTGACATCTCCCAAATATTCCATCTGCAGCAGAGAGAAAAACAAAAGGAAAAATATACATTTTATTTTCTGAGAGGAAAAAATGCATGATGAGATGTGCATTTCCAATGTATCCTAATTATACACTGAAGAAGCCTTTTTAAAGACACTTTAAAAAGCTATCAAAGGACTACTGAAGTCACGAGACAGGGTATTTTCTATCAAAATAAATAAATACTGGAAAGAATATTAGTTGGAGAAAGATTCTATTGTAAAAGTTATGCATACAGTTTATTTTAGATAGTAATTTCAGACTTCTGCCTCCCAAATCTTTTGATGTAAGACTTCTTTACTGACAATTCAGTGGGAGAAAAACCTTGATGTTCAGTGCCTACTATGTTGCAGATGAAAAGTGCAGCATCCAGAAATATAAATATTAATTTGCAGAAGCTGTGAGGATTTGCTGAAACATTTTTAATGCAGGAGCTGTGTGTTAGGTAAATGAGCACTGAATCCGTAATGGCTAGCAAAGGTTCATTTCAAGAAGTACCCTCTAATGAATGCAATAAAAGAAAGCTGCTCACAGAACAATGAGATATTAATGTGGCCTAATTTATTTAGCTCCATTCCATTTGTCTGAAATGACAGACTCTTCTCATCAATGTCTTTTCAAATCACACCTTCTAATTAATTTAGCTTCTTATTAGTCTTTATTTAGAGAATTGTTCATTTTGAGACAAGCTTCCTGTGTATGTGTGGGAGGAACAGGGAGTTCAAACATTCAAATTACCTTTCTCTCTTTCATACAAAAGACTAATTCAGAGCCTAGGTGCTTCACAATCTGACCATCTGCAATTCTAGGCCTCTGAGAAAGAAAGTGGTTTCATTTATTGTTCAAAACAGTTCTGTTCTATATAGTGATCCAAAGGAAGCAATTTAAATGCAACAAGTTTAATTAGCAAAATATTCTACTGCAGTACTAGTTTTAACACAGTAATTACTTCAGCTCTGATATTACATCTATGCTCAAAAAGGATAGCTACATCAGATTAGCAGAAAATAATGGTAAGTATTAATTTGCAAATGTCCATTACTTTCGCTGCTACTTCACAGAGCTGAAGGACTACAAATGGGAACTACTGACCCAGCTGTTCACTAAACATAAATAATGGCATAAAAGAAAATAAACCAACCCAGGATGCAGAAAAAGGACATTATTAGCCTTCACTGTTAAACACAAATACCTCATTGAAATTAGCCAACTTTTGCTTCCTTTGCCTTTCCAATCCTCCTGTCACTTATAACTGCCAAATTAAGTTAATCCAAATCAAAAACTCACCTCTGAGTCTAATTTTGTTATTGGAAACTAGGTTTCATTTAGAAACTGTATGCGCAGATCTGGTTTGTTTTTCTGCCATATAAAGTATAAACAGCCTAACACCAGATTAAAATATTCATCTCCATTTAAAAACTCATTGCAGTTGGAAATAAGCAAAGTATATAAATATCAGTCACTTGTAAATGGATGGATAACAGGAATAAATGAGGGCCTGATTCAGAAAGGAACAGAAGAATATTTCACTGTTTAGGAACAAGGCTGTTCAAAATAAAACATAATTTGAAATAGCCAGCTCTGTCTTGAAATACCACTATTACTGGCTACAAATAATTAGGACAAAATCGATGTTTACAGAAACAACTAATATTCCATGATTTTTTAAAGATAATGTACCTTAAAAATAATTATAATCTTATTCAGATTTCAGAAAAGCATACACCATTTAGCACAAATTAAATTTCTTTTGTATTAAGTATCATTTAAAGATATTTCCATGGATGTGAAAGCTAATTCACTCACAAACTCTAAAAGAGACCTAACCTTTTTTTCTAAAACTAGAGTTTTCAGAAACCTTTAGCCTACTGCCTTTGAATAGAACAAAACCTATTTAAATTCTAAAATTAACAATTAGCACATGAGTCTCAGCTTCATTATACAATCTATCCAAAAACGATGGGGCTGCTTAGGCAGAAACTGCAAGTTACTTTGGCTTTTGTACTTGAAATATGGGTGTAATAAGCTTTGAAGAGGCTGCAATCACAAATCGTGCTCTGCTCTGCTAAATGCAGTAGTAGGGCAGTGGAGGAGGAGGAGTATGCCCCAAGGAGTGGTTGGTAAATACCATCTCTAAAATACAGAGGGTCTTTATAGTGGGGATTACAGTTGGACTGGAGTTGTGCAAATAGTAGATTTCATAGTTCAGCTCAGTAGCTTTTTTTTAAAAAGGTAGGAATTTTCCTAGGTTTTTCTATTTGTTTTGGTTTTGGGTTTTTTTTGTTGGAGTTGGTTAGTTTTGGGTTTTTTATCATTTATTGATTGCAAGGTTTCCATAGAAAGATTTAAAACCTAAAAAAAATCCAAATTGAGATTGAACATTTGATTTTCATGGTACCTTTTAATGAAACCTTTTTAAAATTACACAGATTGTGGGGGAAAAAAACTTGTAGAAGTTCCCTCCCACTTTTTCTTTCCAAGAAATCTACTTGACAGATGTGGCCCTAACACAGAAATGGCTTTGTTTCAGCACAAACTTCATTTTCACTTAAATTACAGATAATATTTTTTAAAATTCCAACTTAAGTCTGTCACGAACTATCCAAAACCACTGCGATCTTCACAGTGAGTAAATACATGGTGCATCTTTCCAGACCAGCCACGTCTACCTCTGGTGCAGGGTGTTGTGAGGCTGTTGCAATATGTTGGTGTCTGAGCACCCTGTCATTCACCTGTTTGACCTCTAAAAGCCTCCAAGGAGCAAATTGCCCAAAGTTGTCATGAAGCAAAAAGGAAAAAGGAAAAGCTCTCAGACTTTACAGTAAATATCGTATGGAAGAGGGAGTTCAAAGCATGAGTGATGCTTTAATAACCGCCATCCACTGAATGCCTATAGCCATTAAGAATGTGTTCATACTGAACTTTGATTAAAATTGTGTTCTGAGAAGGCATGTAATATGCAAAAGACATCTGCTCTTTACACATGCCCAGAATGAGGGAAGGTTGAGGCAACCGATCAATATACGCGTATGGTTGCTATTCAAGTGCTATCATTTGCTAACCATTAGCAAAAAGTAGTATCTCAAATTTCCATAGTAATATCTCATGTTATACTTAGACCTGAAAACATCTGTGTTAACAGCATGTTAATGTTGACTTTCAGACAGCTTCTACATTTGTTTCCAATGAAGAGAATAAAACAGAGGAATAACATACCCAAGGAGACACTGAGATGATGCTTTAAGTATTTGGCTATTCTGCTAATAAGTTTAAGCATAACTTTTTACAAGCTGCTATTTGAAATCTTGAATTTTGACAAATATGTATTACCAAGTCAGAAGCTAAGATGGAAAGTTTAATGTAACCTAGGTGTCCAATAAGATATCAAATAGTGGGAAATGAACCTCTTTTACTAGAGACAATAGCCCAGAGCATGATGCATGTCTTTGTGCTGAATATCAACTTCTATTGAAAAAAATACAAGCAGTGAACAAGACAAAACACAAGTTGTGGAAGGATGATTTTTGAGGAGGGGTTAGAAGCAAATGGAAAACTCCCATCTTAATTCATCATTATTGCCCATTTGTGATGAGTTACTGGATATTTATGATCTCTACTACCGAGGAAGGAAGCACTGTGCTTAGCAGGTACTAAAAAGTCTTTGGAAACTTGCACCACCTTCACCTTGAAAGCAAGACTATTTGTAAGCAGCTGGTCATTCAATTCATTTTAAGTAGTGTGTCCTACAAAAAAACCCTCATTGTACGATAAGCTGTCCTTGGCCAAAGAAACATATCCCATCCTGAAAGCACCAGACAATTCAAATCTGACAATTGAAACTAAGATGTATACAAGACTTGGCACAGTTTTGAATACTACTAGCAAAAAAAGAATGAGTTCTTGCTGAGTGTATTTTGCTACTGAGCAAAGCTATCAGGACTGGCAAAGACATTGGAGTTTGTCTGCAGGCTGATGAGAGCTTGATAGATGTAAATTGAAAGATTGTGTTTGGCAGTAATTAATTATTTAGATCTACATGCAGTGAAATTTTCACATGGTGCTGACAAGTGACCTTTGCAAAGAAGCCTTCAAGTAGATGCTCTGAAGCACACAGTTCTGCTCTTCAAACTTCCTTCAGCAGCCGGAGAGGAAGCAGCTCTCCAAATACTGACAGTATTCACATACATGAGTTGACCAATGCTTCAGCTTCCTTACCCTAATCACCTGACAATCGTTAAATAATCATAAAGAGTAGCTTTGTATAAAACGTAAATTTTGCCCCATATTGTAGGCATCATGCTTTGTTCCTGTGTCATTATGTAAACGAGAAAGTTCACAGACCCAGCAATGTGTCAAATGACATCTGCTGCCACCTTTGACTACTCTTTATGCTCTTGCAGTTAATCAGACAACTTCCTCCAATGTCTCTGCAGAGATTTCAGTGGCATCATTCTTCAGCAACCTAACCTTCTGTAAGAAAAGGATGCTTCCTTATCACTGAATATGCACTCTACTTCACACTCCTTCCCCCAATTATTGGTTTAAGGAGCTGGAAGGTCCAAGAGTAGTCCAGGACTCATGAAAAGGCTAGTGCTTGATGTCTTATAACCCAGGGTTAAAGCCCGAGTTGCCTACTGGAAAGATTAAATCATTTTCCAATGGGAAGCATATTTGCATCTCAAAAGTCTCATGATACTGGACTTGAAGGTCACAGATGTTAAATGTTTTAGGAAGGATGAAGGAGATTGTTAAAGTATTTTACTCTTCTCTTCCTGCTATTTCTCTCTAGTAAGATGCTTCTTTTCAAACCCCTTTTCCAAAAAGAAGATTTTAAAAAAATAAATGTTACAGTTCCTTGAAGAGGACATTAACTTGCATATCAGGAGCCTTATTTCAGAAGAAATAGTCCACAAACCCACATTCAACATTTACAAGTGAGGTCTTCAGCAAACAGCATATTTTTAATATTCCATTTATTTAAAAAGATTTGTTCATAATTTATACCTCTACTTTTAAATTCTCTACAAGCAAGGTAGAGATCATCCAGATAGAGCAACAATGACTTCAGCAGTGCCATTTCTCATGCAATGTTCTGAAAATATTCCTCTGATGCTTTCAAACAGCCAATGCTTACGAGTCTCAGCACAGTGTTTCGTCGGGAAAGCTGCTGCTTGCAATCCCGGTTAACTGCACTTCAAACCTGCAGCACTCCACGGAGAATGCAGCCAACCTCCCCCCATTTAACTTTTAAAAGCATTTTACCATTTTATTTTGCCTGTCCCCCAGCAGCCCTCAGTTATTTCCCTTTCGGAGCAGTAACAGTGGCATCTAGTGGGCACTTGCCTGCTCAGGGCTCAGTCCTGGAGCACACGTTCCCCACCTAAATTCATCGCTTTCAGATCCATTTGACTTCATCTGGAATACACAGCCATGCAGTGACAGCCACCCTCATTCTTCCCTATCCTAAAGGCTGATAGGCGTGTGGAAGATTTAAGTCAGTTACTTAAAATTAAGCAATACCATTAAAAATAATAATAATAAAAAAGCCTAAAATAGATGTTTCCAGAAGTAATGCTTTATTAATACAAGTAATTAAAGTGCACACAGATTGTTATAGAAAGAGTTGTGGTGGTATTCTGCTTTTGATAATGTGTAAGGCACAAAACACTGTGCAATAAAAGTAAATCCTCAACTGTAAATTAAACAAAAAGCATATTTTTCACTGATTTGTGTTGTAGTTTTAATAGAATCACCGTAAGGAGAAAAAAAACCAAAACAACTTAAGATGTTCTAAACTTGAATATTTTTTTATCCAATAAGAAAATACCATGGCAGTGGATATTCTTACCAACAGTCCAGCAAATAAACTCTTCCTCAGCTACTACATAAACTGCTGCCTGGAAGACAAAGGTAACTGTAAATTCTGCTGAAAGCCAGACCACCTTAGAGTCCTATAAAAGGACTCTAACAAGATTTAATGCCTTTCCTCACCTCTCTGGACATAGATATTTAAGGAAAAAAGGGGGTGGTCAGTCTGCTTTCAACCAGAAAAACCCCAAACCTAAAAACCCAGGATATTTCTGCTGATCGAAAGAACTGGGTGGCACGTTAGTGATTATGACAGTGCTCACATTAAAAGATGAAGGTTCACATTAACAGCAGCATTAGGCGGCTGTTGTGCAAACAACGTGATAGGGCTGGGATTTGGGAACCTGCAAATAATCCTGAGGCAGGTCTGAAGGTGAATGCCTCCTCTGGGGTTTGCAGTCCCCCTGTCTCAAGAAGTAATTCTGAGAGCAAGTGCTGGAGCACTCTGTTCTTCCTTCACCAAAAAAGAGATACAACATTTAGCAGAGGGGCAATTTCATCCCAGCAACTGTTTCTGTGCTAACTTGCCAATTTAAGTATCAGATTATACAGTCCCAAAATATTATGCACACATTCAGTCAAGAGGGGGTTTTTTTAAGTTACAACAGAAATACATAAATTGTAGAGAAAGTAACTACAAAATCCTGCTCTCTCTTGACAATAGGAAAAAGAGAGAAGGAAAGCTCCGTGAAAGAGCCAGCTACAGTTTAACAAAGCAAGAGGAGAGCAGGCTCACCATGAAAAGAAGTGCTGCCCGCTTCCAGAGAGCCCCTAAGTTAAGTTATTCAGTGAAGAGAATGAGAAGACCAGATTTCAATGCCTACTTTCTGCGATTCAGAGCACAGAAATGAACCTCAGTCTTAACAGGTCATACACAAGCCTCCCAACCACAGAAATAATGGCCATGCCTTGGGAGGAAAGGGCAGGAGGGAGTTTCAGGCAAGGAACTGATAGAGATGAAAAGAAAGCAAGTCTTACATTTTTGCTGCTAGAGCTAATGTTCCACTTGAATAATGCTTGAATAACTTGGTACTTCTTAGAGAACCAAATTTAAATTTTGGTTCCATGTTTTTGGCTCCACAATGAGAACAAGAAAGGATGACAAAGCAGTGACTGAATCAGTATCTTCCACATCCAGATGACCGCTGCAGGCTCTAAGACACAGAAACCATCTGCCTCTAATTTTGATCACAGAGACCAATCCAGACTAGAGAAACTCTTTGAGAAAAAACCCCAAGAAGTTCTAACTGCAATATATTAAGAGGACTTTTCTAAGTAAAACTATGAATTCAATATCAGCTATGATGCCTCTAAGAAAAAATAGCTTGCAATCAAAATCATCTGAACAGCAACTCCTTTTTTTGGCAATACTGATACTAAAGAGAAAAGGAGGAAAGACTTAAACATGTAAACCCTTCTCCAAGAGGAAAAATGCTTTAAATTCAAGTATAAGACAAATTATTAGTAGGCTTACAATAAATCTCTCTCTTTTTCTTTTGCATATTTAGTCATTGGACTGCAAGATTAACATGTACATCTATACTTTACGTTGCTACCTCACTAGTGAGAAATCTGAGCCACATACCACCCCCATCTAGAGAAAGATATTTTTTTCCAGAAGAAAGACAGAATACCACACCAAATTCTGACCACATCATTACTGGAAAGATACGAATAAACAAGAGAAGTTCAGAGAAAAAGGAAAGGAGGAAGCCACATAGCTCCTTAAGCATCTATGTGGAACTATCTGATTCCTTATGGGAAAAGACTGAAAGTTTATGCAACCTGGTTGCTTAATTATTTATGACATTATTTGGAGAACTGGAGTGAAAAGACAAAAATGAACACACTGAATCAGAACAAGCTTCAAGCAGGGAGAAACTATTCTGAAGCTGTTCAACTCCCTCCTGGAAGGGTAATGGTGCTCCTATTGCTTGCACTGTTTAAACTTAAGCCAGAGTAATGAGGAATGATGAAACATGAACAATTCTTTTTGTTTTTCTCAATATGCATTTATGAACAGAGGTTACTGGAGGGACTAAGAATTTATTTATGGAAGCAATGAGATGCAAATATACTAATGCTTATTTATGCACACTAATTTTCCAAGTATCACTGAGATGTACTTCAGTCACTTCAAGGATCTCCATTACGTTTTTGGTTGCTGCCAAGAACCACTTTGGTGCTGGCAATGTCTCTACTGTGTGATCACACTGTAGCCGCTTTTGCATCTGCATTCCCAGGGCAAAAATAACTCTGCAAGGAAACATGTTCAGCAAAATGGATTACTGCATTAATTTTCATTTTGTAATAAAAACAAAGTAGTGAAAGTTTTAACTTGTGCTGTCTAAGTACCGAAAGCTTATATTTTAACAGTTAGTTATTAGAGGCTCACAGGAGACAGTGTTCTCATGAAAACATGACCAATGACCATTCCATTCATATTCATCAGATGCAGTATCTTATAGTTAGAGCATACTTGGTTTATTTCTGACCTTTCCCAAACTTGAAGCTTTCTAGATCTTTGCAGGAAAATATTTATTGAAACAGCAGATTACTTTTGTAATCTGAGCTACTGAATTTATTTCTAAATGGAATTGACTTCAGACATGCATGAAATTATAGTAATAAAGATCACCATCTTGTTCTCTAGCTGCAAAGTATTACAAAAATTATGGAAAATTATGTTATGCCAACCAGAACACATCAGCCGAAATTTTAAATGCATTCTTTTATGAAGGAGAGGGGAAACCCATATAAACTAGGGTAACTTCACAGAGTGCTGCACCCTGTTGGCTGATTAAAACTGTTTGGAGCTATCTCAGAAATTTCTGCACCTTGCTCACTTATGAAATCTCAGCACACCTATAGAAGCCATGGCACATCAAGCTGCCTCTGGTAGCTTACACATGGGCACTGGAACAGCCAAGAACCTCACCTCGAACTTTGACAGAGGGGTGCTAACAGTTCCTGCTGAACAGTCTAGAGAGCGTGAAAAATCTGTCAGTTTTCAAGCAAGCTGTGCTTTAAAATAGCTAAATATGATGTTACATACCTAGGACCACCTATCAGAAGCTACATTCGGAAGTTATTTCTATCACAATGAATTAGAGGTCTGGATGCAGCTGTCCCCATGCTGTGTGACAGAGCCTGAGCACAATCCATAGCTTTGCTAATGGCAGTATGTGAAGGGCGTGAAACACTACAGTCCTCCTTGCTTGGTTCAGACCCCAGTATTCAGTCTGACGCAATACCAGGGCAAAAGCATTAATAAGGTTTGTGGATATAAAAGTTGGAATAAGGAGGTGACATCATTTGATATGCAGCATTGATGAGATCACTGTAGGAATACAGAGTTCTGGTGTCCAAATTTTACAATGAATGATAAATTTTGGAAAGGACACTGAGAAAACAAGAGATTATCTACAGGCTAGAAAAAAAGCCCTACACCGAAATGCCTTTTACAGTGCAGAAGTCTTCAGAATAGAGGATGAACTTTTGTCTCCATAAGTAAGCCATCAGACAGATGAAATTATGCAGGAACAGAGACCTGGAACAGGACTGGGAGAAGTTTCAGAGGTATTTATTTCTCCTCAGTTTTGTGTGTTACAGGTCATAGCAACTCTTAAGATTTGCAGTGTCTGAAATTATGGTAAGAATGAATCTGAAAAGCAGCATTTTTCTGTTTTTGCAATGGGCACGGAGACCCCTCAATTCCTGTGAAATGTGCAAACTTGAATTGCTTCCTATTTTATCCACAGAATACATACAATTTACAGGAAATATTTAACATTTGAGCATACTTATAAGTTGTAATGGGCTTTTAAAAATACTATATACAATTAAAAGCCATTATTTAACTGGAGTTTGGAGGCAGAATTTACGTTGCTCACAGCTTCAGATTCTCCTGCAATTTGAGTGGTTAAGTACAGAAGTTGTGTACTCAGCACATATACTTCTTAAAAGACAGAATAAATAAGAATAATTTTGAAAATAATATTCATGCTACAAAAGGAGGAAATAACAGTTCCTCAAAGATGTAAAATAAAAAACTGGAAAGCCAGGACTACAGGATCAGCAAAAAAACACACTGAAATAATATTTTAGTAATGAGCACCATACTATATCTTTATAGATTTCTCCCTCAGACTATATTGCTTATGAAGTGCCAGATTCTTGCTTGGGATAACAAAACTACATAGAAAATAGTATGTCTGTTTGATGTCTCACACTCCAGCTGAACACTCTTCCAGGTACAAACCGTCACTTTTTTTTAGTATGTTTTGGTAGAGTTAACAAAAAAGGATTGATTGCAATCGTAAGTGAAGGAAAATGCCTCTTCTCAAAATCGATTATACCGAAGTTTCTGCTGGATTATTGAAAATAGTAACACACATTTAAACAATATTGCTGAACTTATGACACTTATTAGATGGATAACTATTCACCTGGATCTCTGCACAAAGACCACTTTCCTAAAGCACGTCACCTCTGAGTTTCACTCTTCTACCAATGCTTTGCCATTCACCAGTTACTCAACCAGCCCAGACTACACTCCCATTCAAGCAAGCAGAAAGGTTTGCAGCTCCAGGGTGGTGGTACAGACATCACCAATGATATCCACAAATGCAAAAGCATAAACAGAATTGCACACTCACTAATGAAAGCAAAGGGATAAACCAAGGTTTTAAAAACGTGAGAGGAAAAAAAAATGTGACTCCTGAGAAAGGAAAAAGCCACCAGCTTCTATCGCTAGCCATATTTCAGCTCTAATTTTCCAGTCAATAAAATGCTTCTGTGATGAACTGTAATTTGGATATAACGAAACTAGAAAGATTTTCAAACCTTTGAAAAGTTTTCAATGCATCTAGATATTTTTGTTTAATCTACAATAGATCCCAAAGGCATCAACCAAAATAGTTTTTCTGTATCTTTTAATCCAACTTCTGCATATTTAGTAACTGCAGTAATTTTACAGTGTATTTCACATATTTCTTCACTGTCTCCAAGAACAGGACCAGAGAAAGCTTAAAAATATTTGCTGCTATTTTCACTGTTTATGAATAGACAATGTTGGAACAGGACATCCCATTTCTCTCACATCTAGAGCATCACCCTTTCAAATAAAAATGTTCAGCCTGAAGTTAAGAAAGAACAGTCCAGGAAAAAAATCTTCAAATTTTAATAAATTCAAGATTTTAAAGTCAGCACCCCAAGTCTTTTGCACAAATCTGCTGCAAAGTTCATATTCTGCCTAAACCAGTGACTGCTGTCATATTTGGTGCGACTTGTTATGTGTGGAAAGATAAGCAGCAGGGCAGCAAAAAGGGGAGGTTTCTCTATGGCAGCTAATCTCCTCAATCAACAGCACTCAGCTCTGCTTAACAGCCGTTGCCAAGTAACGGGGACCAGCTTTTCTTATCGGCTTCATAATGTTTCATTGACTATTCAGACTAGAATAGAAAGCTGTGACACTCAGGGTTATAAGCAGCACAAAATGAAAATGGCATATTATGTGGTATGAAGAAGAGAAATCTTTTAGCCCTCACCTTATCTGGCCAGTGACTGTTACTCAAAAAAAAAAAAATTTTACAAAATCATCTATCATTTTCTGCTCTACTTATTTTAATATCACAAAACAAACAGAAAAATATATCTACATAACAAGATTTTTCTTTAACATCATTGGCAGGTCCTCAGCAATTCACTGACAGTGCTGATACCTCTTGTACACAGAGACAAGGGTTGCACAGATCCCTATTACACTACCGAAAAGCAAGCATTTGTTGCTTATCCTAAAACTATTGCAGCAGCTTCAGTACCTTGAGGGATGTCTTCTCACAGGAGGTGGGATATTCCTCAAACCTTGATAAACACGACCAGAATGAGACAATCTATGCAAAACTGACAGCATTACATTTCTTTAACAAGATTACTACTTCTCTCTGTTTTCACTTCTGCAAAGGTTCTGATTTTCTGTTCGAATATTGATACTCTTCATTTGCTGGAACAGGAATAGCACAGCCATATTGTACGTCTTCGAATTATGTTTTTTTAGTATCATCACCTTTTCTGAATATCTGGTTACTAAAATTTAAATCTGGTGCTATCCAGAATTATGATGAACTGTAACTGTCAGTGTATTTGCATGTTATAAGCAGTATGTACAGAATTATATCATTACGCATCACAGGAAAAAGTGGTAAATAAGTAAGAGAATATGCTTAGTCACATTCACTGTATCAGAGTATCTAATGATATCCTGCTCAAATTAGAAAATATTTTTTTCACCTTTGTTCCACCCAAAGAATGACTAACCATCCAAAAGTCACCATATCCAGAGAGTTAGGACTCCTCAAAATTTTGTCTTTGATATGTTTACCCATGACCAGAAAATAGGAGGAATATCCTGCAACAAATTCTACAATCATGGAATTCTCTTTCACACAAAGTTCAAGTTTGGATTTAAGGTAAATATTTATAAGCTTTGGAGGTTGCAAATACTTCTGAAAGATGTCATTTTACCCAGTCTCTTTCTACACAAACTCCAATGCATTTAGTTACTGTTAAGCACATGCCTAAATTTATATTCATTGCAAGTCTCCCATATGCTACTGGGAATATTTCCATGCTTAAAAATAACTATTTGCTTAAGCAATAGTCTCTACTGCAGCCTCAGTGTTCCATGCCTGCTTTGCTTGTCCAAAATTTTAGAAAAACCTGAAAAAAATGAAAAGCAGATGAAAAATGCTGCAAGTATGATATCACACCCTTCAGGAAATTCTAAAGCTTTGTTGTAATATGGAGCCCCTAGGATGAACATCATCTACTGCAGCAGAAATACACCTTTCATTGGCACTGATGTTTCCTATGCAGATATGGTTTCAAAGTACTGACTTGGCTTAGGCTGAAATGTCTTATCTGATCATGATACAGTGTGATGTCACTACGGGCTCTCTTACATTTAGAGAGAAATTGATGAATTCATTTCACAAAGGCATAATTGCAAGTCTTTTTTTCAGTAAAAAAAAATTAAAAAATAATCAGAGAGACACTCCCAAAGCTCACCACACTCTCACTAGTAAGCCTGCAGTTTTATCTAGACGATGTATTTCGATGACTTAGAGCAGGGTTATCAACTTCTCAACCTACTCATCTCCTTCCATTTCTAACCATTAATAAGAATAGAGACATTTCAAATAAGAGAAAGTACTATTTCTAAAATAAAAATAAAGGCAATGTTTCATCTCATACGGATGGTTGGAGTCTTAGGAAAAAGTGTTTATAATGTGATTCAGCCCACCAAACTTCTAATATGAAACTGGACAGGTAAATTAGGAGTGTAGTTGCTACAAGTTTCCTCCAGAGCCAACAAAGAGAGAGGGGCACATGCTGAAGGTGACTTAGCTAAACTAAATTGTTAAATTGAACAGATATATGCCTTGATATGATAAAGTCACAAGGCCTCAATGAATGGATTAGCCGCAACAAAAGAACAAACTCTAAAAAATCTGTGGATTTAACCTTAGCTGAGGTGCTATCAGTTCTCATCCAGCTTGGCTTTTCAGCCAATGAACACTAAGAGGAGGTGTTACACCTATTTCAACTAGCTTGAGTACAATAATAAAGTAAAAGCAGATTCAAACAGAGAGGTGTTGAGTTTTATTCTATAACTCAAATAAGTAAATTTATGTTTATTACTAATTTGAATCTATGGATTTATTGTTCATTGAATCTATCTATTTGAAAGTACTACTATTTGAATAATTTATGGAGCATTATTTTAACTGAAATGTAACAATACAAAAAAAATGTATTTCCAAATACATTCCCTTCACTACACTTCCATGAAGACATATAAACTGTAGAAAAAGCCTGGGAACATCAGCAATTTTGTTTTTTAAGACTTGCTTTTTTGCTCTGAGCCAGTGAGAGAGCATTAAGATCTTAGTCATGGAGAGGTAACAAGGTTCATTAAAAGCAAATGATGGCATAGACTGAAAGAAGCAGAATATATTTTATCTTTTCATCTCACAAGCAAGTGCAGTCTGATATGAATGAGAAGTCTCTTCAGCCACGACCACATAGTGTGACACAGAAGCACTGCAGGTGATTGTAGGACTAAAGTTTCAATCCCACTAAGAAGAATGTGCCAGATTTTGGGGCCGTTAGGACATGCCCATCACCTGAAGTTGGTTCTAAAAGTATCAGTTCTAGAAAAAACTAATTCTCTGACAGTTCATAAAGAATATCATGTTTCAAAAAATCCATTTAAATTTCTCTTTGAATAATGTATAATTGTTCCTTTACTCCTGTGCCATATCACTAGTGACATTACTTTTGAACATTCACATCAGCATCCCTAAGGGCCAGAGATTCAAAGCTGAGCAAAGGAATAAAAGCATCAGATGGGCACAGGTATGGAGATCCACAAGCTTGTGTGTGCATAAAATCAGTCATACAGGCTGTGTCATAGGCAAGCAAATACCAACTGCAAGTATAGATACAGAAAGTATTTCCATATTACGATGTACAACCTAGGGAAGACAGCTAGGCCAAAATCAGGGCAGAACTCACTGCTACTCTTTTGACTTCTGTCCCACAGGGATTTTGTTAAAAAAAAAAGTCATTTTAAAATCCCTGTCATGTTGTTTCAGTCCCTTCACGTTTTTTTGGTATCCAGAGTGGAAAAAAGAGGGAAAGGAATTGGCTGAATAGAACCTAACAATGCTAAACAGACATTGGAATAAAAAAATTGCAAAGCAATGTGAAAAAAATCTGACTTTATATTGAATATAAAATCTTATACTGAAAACCAAAACATCTGTCAGTGGTTACAGAGGAATATAGTTTCCATATAGATTTATCATTAGGAATCATTCTAGTTGAACCATTAGAAGTGTGCTCCTTTTACCTACAGGCAAAGCTCTTATGATAAGCCGCTTCCATACATTTAAGGAATTTTTTTCAACAGCACTCTGGCTTTGGATTTCCTTTTTTTTTTTTTGTAAGAAGGCTTCAGAATAATTCCTACAAAACCAACATGGATCATCTTTAATTACTGCCTTGCAACCATGGCTATTTAAAAACCCAGTCTCAGCAAAGTAGATGACAAACATTAATGAGCAGTAATGCACACATGGTATTGTAAATGAAAGGATAATGAAAGCAATTTATTTGAAAATTAAAATATGATTAAGAATGGCAGCCTGTACTAGGACCCAGATGCCAACAGAAAGCAACCAATGTGCAAGCAGACTGTCATTAATTTGGGAACCATATGAAATTGCTTTCCTTTCTTTGACAGTTTTTAATATAAAGTATCTTAACTAATAGACAGCATGTATACACTGGAAGCCACAAGACCTATGGAGATTTTTTAAAAGAAATAAAGAACACTACAGGGAAAGTCTCCAAGACAGAAAGAGGAGTATATTTAGAAGATATTTCAAATTTTAGGTAGGGTGAAATGCACTCTGCAAAATGCCTCTCTACATTGACTCTGGAGAGACTGGCAGTTCTTAGCTCAGACTCAGCAGAGTGCCTAAACTGATGTCAGGGGAATCTAGAGCATATCTCCAAGAGCAGGTGCTCATACCACACCTAATTAGGAACAGGACTCTCGAGAAAAGCCCAAAAAGCAGGTGCAGACTACGCAAATATGTTTAGGATCTAAACTGGTTCCATCTGTACATAGTGGGCTGCTAGTTCAAGTCTCCATCACTTCAAGGGCCTCTGAACTTTGCTCCAAATCCGAGTACTGCATACCTTGAAAACCTGAATTAGTACTAGGTACTAAAATAAAATGCTTCTCCGTTTTTTTTAACATGGCTGCTTATTCCTAGTTGCCATTGACACCACAGCAAACCACAATCAGCAGATTGCTATTGAGTTATCTTATATACTCATATTTAAGCATTCATATTTGAAAATTTCAACCTAAGTAACTTCATCAGAGGTACTTGAACTCCATGACAAATCACTAGACCATATGTCTCCAAAACACACAAATATGTCAGGATGTATAAAAATATAATTGAGAAAGGTTTTGGCTTTTTTTAAAAGACCTGATTAAAACACAAGAGGTGGTGATGCTGAGCAAAGCCAAAGGAATGCCCTGTTCTGCTGGTACTAAGCCCACTTGTTCTGTTCCAGCTGCAGCAGGTCAGGGTCAGGTATCAAACATTTATTAGTCTGCTTTCAGAAATTAAAAACAGTCATTTGGATAGCTGTTCTCAGGGAGATAAAGTTCCTCTTAAGACATATCTTCTGTTACAAAAATCCACTTCATAAACATATTAACGTGGACCTAACACAGCATAACTAGCAGTCAAAAGAGGTGATTATTCTGCTGCATCCAGCATTGGTGCAGTTCTGAACTCCACAATGCAAGAAGGATGTGAAGGTCCTTCAATGCTTCCAGAGGAGGGCAACAAAGCTGGTGGAAAGGCTGTAAGGAGGGTCATATGAGAAGGAGCTGAGAACTCTGGGTTTGTCTTGTTTGGAGAAAAGGAGGCTGAGGGGTGACCTCACTGCTCTCTACAGCTTCCTCAAGGAGGGGAAGTGAAGAGGGAGGTGCTGATCTCTTCCCCCTGGTATCCAGCAATAGGATGCGTGGGAATGGCTCAAAGCTGTGCCAAGTGAGGTTTAGACTGAACCTTAGGAAGCATTTCTTTACTGAGAGTGTGGTCAAACACTGGAACAGGCTTCCTAGGGGTGGTCAATGCCCCAAGCCTGTCAATGTTTAAGAGGCATTTGGACAATGCCCTTAACAACATACTTTAAACTTGATCAGCTTTGAAGTGATCAGGCAGTTGGATTAGAGGATTGTAAGTCCCTTCGAACTAAAATAGTCTATTCTAAGGTTCAACTTCAAAGTAAAACACAATGCTATGGTACTGTGAACAGTATTTTGTTCTACATTTACTGAAATGTCTGTACAGACTAAGGAAAAACCAAGGAAATCAATCAACAGCTTTTCACCCTATTTCCTCAAATTTATATTCTGTGTATATAAATCACTTATATTCCCATCAAAAGACACTCCTGAAAACCAAATTTCATTAATATAGCTCCCAAGACCCAGTATTTTCCACTGTATCTTAGGTCTGAGGAGAACTTCTTACTCAATACTTGGCTGCACAGTAAAGACAAATACTCCTAGCAAGGGCGTACACTGTTGAAGACTGCAGGCATCTCCCATACATATTTGTCTTAGATAAGATATTACATATCATATAATAATTTATGCATCTATTACAACTGTAGAAGTATTAGATAAGTATCTAACTATCTAAAACAAAACTGGCAAGTTTTTAGGGGATTACAGCTGGACCTCAGCTGAGCTGAACTGGTACCTTATCACCACTAACAGAACAGAAAAGACAAAGAAAACAGTTTTATCTGTAGAACTCCATGCCTTAACAAAAGCCTGCTCCCTGGCCAGAACATATTTTTCCCCTACCTCCTTTTTTCCCCCTACTGTTTCACTGCTTTAGCTATTACTAAATTTTACAAAGATTCTTAGAATTTTCAGCTTCTAATTATTTCTTTTCTGTCAGTCAAACCAATCATTCAACACATCTTCTTAAAAACCACTTTGAACTCTGAACAATGCCACTTTTGGGTAGGTGACAAGGGCTAATCATCAATGAAAAAATATAAATAGAACCAATGGCTGCTTAAAAATATATTTTAATCCTCAAGAAATCCACCGGGATATTAACAAAAGGTGGGTTTGTCTGCAAAACGGCATTAACATAGCCATTTATAAAACTAATAGGAATGCGAGCACTGCTCCAGTAATAATGAAAGTACACTGCAGAATAACATCATGGAAATAGGATACCAAATTGAAGAATTGACCTTGGGGCCCTGGCTTATCCTGGATGAAGATGACTTGTGAAATGAAAATTTGGCTGTAATTTGCTCTTGCTTTCCCTAAAAGGTTGAAGGCATTTCTATTCCAAATGAATAAAATGACTGTTAATTTCCTAGCATTAAGCGAGATGTTCTTAAATATAGTTATTTAAGTGTATTCAAATACATTTTCAAGTCTTATTTTTATTCGTAGAAAACTAAAACTGGCTTTGTGATTTGTATCATAGTCAATTTCTAACAGTTAATTTATAAATCACTTCAGAGAGAAGTACCTGCTACAGCTGAATCAGTCAGATGCACTATATTTACGTACCAAGTGTTTATTTTTGATTTAAGAGGATCTGTTGGTATGAGCATTTGATACAATAAGTGAACGTGAAAGAGAGAACATGAGGACATTCCTTCAAATAAACCTATCAATTTCAAATAATGATAAGAAGTATAATCTGTTATAGAAAGAAGTAACAGCTAAAAATATGATCTTCATACTTTTGTTTAACATGAGACTTATTTAATAATGGCCATCAGTGCATCCATTTCAGGGAATGGCAAATGTCATAATATGGTGCTTAAAGTCAGGATTTAAATAAATCAAAACAAAGCAGAAGTCACAGGTGGATCATACTATACACAAAGTCAAAAATTTGCATACAGTACTGTTCCTGAAGGTAGCAGGCATATATTAAATAGCACCAAGGAGCAAAGGAAATGAGTATGTGCTATAAGATCCACAAGTCTTTCAGCATGTCTTTTATACCAGTAGTTTTAATTATTGATATCACAGTAGTGCCTAGCATCCTCAATAATTGTTCAAGGAATATGTTTAAAATGGAAACATACAACAAAAAATCCATCCATATATACTTATGTATAACTATATTTTATATGTGCATATATACTATATTTTAATATTATATATATATATATAACATAAAATAATAATTTTAAAACTCCCTCCCAAAGAGATTACATTCATAAGTGAGTATTTATGGCACACAGATATGTATGCAAAAGTAAGATCTGAGCAATACCAGTCAGAATGACAAGCAATACTAAACACAGTCCAGTTCCCTGAGCATACTTCGTATGCTTCATGGAGGAGAATTTCAAGAAGGAATCTGAAGGACAGCTTTAAGTTGGCTTATGAACTGTTGCAAACAGCTTCTGTCAAACATGGGGGACATAAGGGAGAAGGGCAAAGGTGCTTATTTGAAAATGAATACAAAGAAGATAAAGCCTGAGGTAATAGGTAAAACAGAAAAAGGAATCAAAACCTATATTATTTATAAGAAATAAGCCTAATACATTCTGAGCCTGTATTAAGATGAAAAAAAAAATCACAAATTACATGTCTAAACACAGAGATTCTAAATCTGTTATGTAATTTACTGATTTTCAAATTTTAAAAAATCATCATTTTCAAATTAGCAGCCTCTTATGAAATCTTACTTCACAGCATATTATTGGTTTTATTTCATTTAGTAAAGTAGAATCAAGCATGGTGAAAATCTTCCAGAAATCCATGATATCTAAGAAAATACTATTCAGTAGCAGCTTACCAAGCTTTTATTAAAAAAATCCTTTTCTTGTTTCGTTCTGCAGTATATTTATATTTGATCTATGCTTTACATTTGAGATAAGTAATACAATTTATTTTTCATGTGCTCATCCAGCCACAGTCCCAGTCTAAGAGACAGCCCAATGGCACCATGTGCACTGGTAAACCAAACCATGTTACAGAACCTTCCTGGGCCCTCGCATTTGGTCTGCATCCTTAATATGTTAGAAAAGTCTTTGGCATAGTTTTGTCTCAACTAAGCCTCTTCCACACTAACCATATGGATAGTTCATGAGCTACAACATTTCCAGACAGTTACAGGAGGCATCGCACATCTGGCTGGCTGTCGACCGGAGCTGGACCACTTTATGTTACTCAGATGCAGGGCCAGACACAGTGGGCCCTGGTCATTTTCTAGCCCATATAGCCATGTATTTTCAAGCACACAGCATAAACAGCAGTAGATATTGATTATCTTAAGATTCTTTTCTTGAAACACCTATGCAAATCACAAGCATCTGAGACCATTAACAGAAGTGCAATTTCCTGTAATGGATGGCTTAGCAACTGAGTTTAAAGCCAAATTTAGGATAAGAAGAATGAAAGGAACTTCCTCTAAGGTGTACATCACACAATTCCTCTGACAAAAATATGGCAAACTTCACCTTCAAGACACACTTTTTCCTACAAAGTTCCTATCTGTAAAGCTGCTCCAGAGCCCAAAGTCTTGGAAGGATCCTCTAAGTCAGATTCTGAACCTACCCATAAATCATTAGTACTTATCTGTTCTCATGCTAATATCGACCTTTAGCTTAAATAGCCCTTTTCTCTCCCTAGTATTTTATCAATAATATACTTACAGATATCAGCTGCATCATCAGCTATCATCTGCATGACAGGTATCACCTTGCAGGCTTAACATGCAAGGCTAAATAGAATGTCCTCCTCTGGTTTCATCACTGATGAGAGACTTCATTCTCTAATGTTATTACCAGTCTTCTTTCTGCACTAAATCTTCTTCAACACACTTAAAAGAAAATGTTCATATGAGTATTTGTTATAGTTTGAAGGGGGCAGGCAAAATTCTTATTGGCTTTTGCTTCAAGCACCCAGTGAGGGAGGGGTGGAGTTTAGGACCCTGTTGTGAAAAAGGGTCTGGGGTGTCAGGTATCAGGTATCAGATATCAGGTATCATATTCCCTCCCATTTCCTGCCAAACTCTATAAAGCCAGGAGGACAGGGGGCTTCTGCTCTCTTTCAGCTTCTCTCTTCTGCTCTCTGCCTCGCTCCCGTGCTCTCTTGCCTGCTGGTCGCCACGTGGAGCCAGCCTGGAGAAGGCCCAGCTTTTGTTACCAGCTCGCCACGTGGTCTGCAGCCTCCGACTGCATCGGGTGCTGGTGGTTTGGACTCTTTTATCCCCATCGGCTTTGCAGGGAAGGACCTTTCAGGAGCCTGTATCGCCAGTCATCGGAGTTCGGGTTGTATATATTTGTATATATACATTTCCCCTTTTTTCCCCACCTGTTGCTCTTTCTCCCTGTGCCATTAAATTTCTTATAATTTCCAACCGTTGAGTTTATTTTTCTTTTCCTTGCTCCCCTTCTATTTTCGGGGGGGGGGCGGGGGGCACGGTGTGTGATAGAAACAAAACTCTGTCTGGGTTGCAGCTTGCCCTGGCCGTTTGCTAAACCAGGACAGTATTCCAGGCAGTCTCTTGATAAGGCTATATGCACTAGTGCTTATTTATCTTTGCCTCCATGTGCCTAGATAGAACCATACTAAAATTGTTCGTGGTCATTTATAGTAACATCATGGTAAGGATGCGCAACTATTCTGCAGCAGAAAAATACACTCAGGCCCTTCTCTTCCTCTGTTGTTTCCAACTGAGAATGTTCTAGTATTCAAACATTTAGTCCTCAACCATATGACATTTCACTTTGTACTATTCATATGACTCTGTGTCATTCTACTTCTCAAAGCTACAAGTTGTTTTCAGTGTAATATTCCTCTCTTCTTTTTATCAAGAAAGTAGCTCAGTTTTCTGTCAGCACTATCTTAATATTTGTCTCAAAGTCACTAATAAAAATATAAAGCAAGATCTTTTACAAAATCAACTCTTCAAAAATTATTTTAAAAAGCTCAGTCCAAGTATTTTTCTCATCAATACCACCCATTGCCATATTCTGTTAAGACACTGTCTTCACTTTACAATTCCTTTCACAGTCTCTGTACTATGAAATTTAAAGAAAAGTTTCTTATACAGACCAACCAAGTGCTTTACTTGTCCATTTGACTCCATTGTCTCCATTTCCTGTCTATAAAGCAAGTTCTCCTTCAAAAATAAAACAGGATAAAACAAATAAAACCTTTCTGAATGCCATCCATCTGAGGGTGTTAGGAGAGATGGCTGATGACATTGTGAGGTTGCTCTCCATAATCTTCAAGAAGTCATGGAGACTGAAGTATGTCCCAGAAGACTGGAAGAAAGCTAATGTCACCCCCGTCTACAAGAAGGATTCAAAGGAGGACCCCAGGTCATTATAGGCCCATCAGCCTTATTTCAATCCCTGGGAAGGTTATGGAATGAATCCTCTTGGGGACTGTCACAAGTCAAATGAAGCATATGATTGGGAAAAGCCAACAAGGATTCACCAGGGGCAAATCATGCTTGGCAAACTGATCGCCTTCTATGACAAAGTAACCTGCTCAGTTGATGTGGGGCCACTAGTGGACATTGTCTACCTGGACTTCTCAAAGGCTTTCAATATAGTTCCCCACAGCCTCCTCTTAGAGAAACTGATGTGCTCTGGTCTAGACAACTGGCTGACAGCCACACCCAGAGAATGCTGGTAAACTGCTCTTTTTCAAACTGGCAACCAGTCACAAGTGAGGTCCCCCAGAGATCAACATTGAGCCCAACACTGTTTAATATCTTCATAAGTGATCTGGATGTTGGGATCAAGTGCACCCTCATGAAGTCTGCAGATGACACCAGATTGAGTGGGGAAGTAGACACTCCAGAAGAAAGAGCCACCCTCCAAGAAGACCTGGACAGGCTGGAAGAGTGGGCCAACCAGAACCTTAAGAAGTTCAGTGTGGACAGGCATAAGGTCTTGCACGTGGGAAAACATAACCCAAGAGTGCAGCACAGACTGGGATATACCTGGTTGGAGGGTAGCTCTGTGGAAAGGGACCTGGGGGTCTTGGTGGACAATAAGCTCAGTATGAGTGAACATTGCGCTGCAGCAACAAAGGAAGCCAACAGAATGCTGGGATGCATCAACAAGGGCATCACCAGCACAGATAAAGAAGTCATCATCCCACTCTACTCAGCGCTTGTCAGGACACACCTGGAATGCTGTATTCAGTTCTGGTCATCACTATCTAAAAAAGATGCAGGCAAGATGGAGAGGGTCCAGAGAAGGGCTGCAAAAATCATCAAAGGTCTGGGAAGCCTGCTGTATGAGTAAAGGCTGAGAGAACTGGGTTTCTTCAGCCTTGTAGAAAGAAGGCTTAGGGGAGACCTCACCATCATGTACCAGGACTTAAAGGGTGACTATCAAGAAGATGAAGACTCCCTTTTCACAAGGAGTCATACGGAAAAGACAAGGGGTAATGGGGTGCAAGTTACTCCTGGCGAGATCCCAATTGGACATCATAAGAAAATTTTTCACTATGAGAGCAGTCAGACATTGGAATAATCTCCCCAGGGATTCCCCAACTCCAGACACTTTTAAGACTCAGCTTGACAGGGTGCTGGGCCATCTCATGTAAACCATATGTTCTGACCTAGAAGGGTTGGACCAGATGATTTTTAAGGTTCCTTCCAACTTGGCATTCTATGATTCTATGATTTTTCAGACGACTAGTATGATGTATCTTGGGTAGATTTATACTCTCTTCTTCCCATTTAACTCAGATCAGAATTGCAGGCTTGCATTTGTCTGCCTCACACTCTGTCTTTCAAACATAAGCAATGCTATCTTTTCTCCACTCTCTGTTGCTGTGTTTACAATACTTGCTGCCAGACCCACCGGGTGGTCTGCCAGTTCTTTGAGGAAACTGGGATGGAGATTATCCAGCATCAAGTTCCTTAAATGGGTTTTACTTTAGTTATATCAATTCCTGGTTTTGCTAATGATTACTCAAGTCAGTTAACATCAATCTTATAAAAATTGAGCAAAGGTATTAACACAGCCATAGGATTACCTCCTTTGAAAACTTTCATAGGCATGAAAGTAATTCAGCTGGCAAATCTCTTGCTACTTGATTACCTGGAATATTAACTTGTGAAGGGAAATTTTATGAACCAAAGCCTTGTTTGTGTAACTCCTGTCCATTTACAAGACCATGTGTTGAATAACTACTTCCAGACAGACATTTCAGTAATGTGTGGTTCGAGCAGCCACAGCCGTTAACTAGGAAAGGAAAATAAATATGTAAATATATAAATACATATATATAGTCTGATTTATTTAGTCATTTATATAGTCTGATATTATGCTTCTTGGCTCTTATTTAGAAGATTAATCAGGAAAGCATTAAGGGAGAAGAATCAGAAGAGGTCTGATGCAATAACGATGATGTCTCTCAACAGATTTCAGAGACTAAAAGACAAGTCTGATACACAGATGCTCCTAAGAGCAGGCTCTCTATTCTACTCACTCAGCTGTCTCCTCTTGGTCTTTTCCAAAATACAACAACTGACCTGCTGGCAAGACACACTTGCAGCTTGCAGCTCTGCACACTCACAAGTACACATCTTTCCAGTACTTTCACACATACTAGTTTTTCTGGAAATCACAACAGCAAAGGTTATTACAGTAGTTAGCATGATTTCTGTGCCTTTCCTATATGGTTGCACTTAACAATAGTTTAATACTTTCTTTAGAAAACAGATGTAACTATTAAAAAAGAAGCCAACATTTGTAGAGAGATATAAATACAGGTATTCCTCACATCAGTTTATGTAATTCATTACCAAATAATGGTGTTATGTCAAAGAGTTCTTAAAGAAATATTTCATAATTGATTCATGCAAGTGCAGAACATGCAAATTCCTAAATAGTATTGAAATACATGAAGTCTATCTATCATGTTTCATGATAAAGACCAGCAATGTGGTCGGGAAGAAATTTCTGCACTCAAATTTGCATCTGGGCTGAAACTGTATTGTTTGTTGAACCTCAAAGTGTTCCTTTTTTGTTCTAGCAGGAAGAGAATTGTTAATGATAAAAGCACAAACTCATTCTTTGCTGGCTTGCTATTTCAAAGATAACAAACAAATACAGAAAAAATCGCAGTTTGTTAAAAATCTGAGATACAGAATATTTCCTCTCTATTTCAATTTAATGGCATTTTTATTATTAGACTTAAGCTGGAATTCTAACAAAAAAAACATGAAAAACAGAACTGACAAAAATAAATGACACAAAAAGCTCTCAATTCTTGTCAGTGTTCAGAAAAGTGAATTAACATATTTATTGAATTACATTGGCAATGAAGACAGCAATATATTGAAATTCATTGATTTTTTTTTCTTGACTTAAAAGCGACACAGATGCTTATTACAAAACAGCGGTTCCTCTTCTCATTTTTATCAGCCCTTTTTTAACAGTCACTGACACTGACAGTTTCATTCAGCACGTACGGTTAATGACATTAGATAAATGGATCACATCAGAATGCAGTATCATCAAAAGAGACCACATGCCAATCTTACAAATTTAAAATCAAACAAGCTACTCTGCAGGCCCTGACTCTTCAAGTTGTTTATCGACTGAGTACTAGAGAATATTTTGAATGTCATTATACATCAAAAGATGAAAGATGTGCCTACCACAGCCCATGTTCCATTTATACAATGAAATTTAATTACATGTTATAACTGCACAATCTTAGAACTATGGTAATTAAAGGGGTACAGCATGTTGGTGTTTTATTCATTGTACGCCCTTATTTTCAGAGGGCTTAACTCAGCCATGTAAATTTACTCCCTTATCAAAGGGAGGAGTCTGTCGCAAACACTGCAATGCTTGCTGCAACTATGCTAAAATATAGTTGCAACTTATTTGCAGCATCATTGGCAACGTTGTTAGAGTGAACCTAAAAAATCTTCTCCACTGTAACATATAAGGACCCAGAGTAATAGTTGTTTAAAATATGGGTTTCTGTTTACAGGAATGTTTTGTGTGTATACATCTCTAATCAAATCTCTGAGCAAAATATTCTCAACTTCATGCAAAATGTCTTTCTGCAAGCCCATTATTAGCATGAGTAGTGAGCCTCCCAAATAATTAAGAACCTTTATGGAACATGAAATCTAGGTCCTTAAGCAGCAGAGTGTTTGGATAAAATTTTCACCTGTATAGGCAGTTGCAAATTACAATCCTCTGCATCTATGTGGGCATCCGAGCAAGACCCGGTGGCTGAGAGGAGGCACTTAAACTGGCTGGCCGGGCTCCACAGGAGCAGTGAAGAGTAGCTTGGAGAGGTGCCAGATTAACACATTTCACAGATTTCCCAGTCCTCACTCATTCTCTCCTTTATAAAACCAGCCCTGCCCCCACAAGTCTTCCAGACAGCTTGGATTACGCTGGCTGTCGTCTTCATATATGTGCGGTAGCATAGAATATCCAGATCTATCTTCGAAGATGCATACAGACACACAGTGAAATGAGTACTGCTTTTTCTTCCCACACAGACTCTTTGTTCATGGTCTCACACATTCTTGGATTTCCAGTGAAAAGGGAAACAAATCCATAATATCAATTCCCCATGAACTATACAAGATTCATGCCACCTTCATCAGCAAAATCTTGTATTTTACCTGTTGTTAATGGAAAGCTATTTAAAACATGTTGGTGACAAGTTTTCAGGGAGTCTTATCTCACTAGATTTATTGCTTCCACTCAAGTCATACAGTGTAAGATGCATCACATTTCTTGGGGTAGGATGTTTGGCGAATACTTTCCCCAAACATATACACAAAATATAGTTGCACAAAGCATCAATAAAAATAACTTTATCCTCAATCCACTGAACGAGGTGTATGATTTCTAATAAGCAGTCATCTAGTGTAGCAAAATCATGTGACAACCAACAAAAGGGGCAATTTAAGGATGGAGTATTGCCTTGCTTCTGCAGATCTAAGACTTATTTTAAGATTTCTTTTTTGTGTGCGATCAAATCAGCATCAACCCAATTATGCCTAAGGTCTATCTTCTTGTTAGGTGGCAGGGTCAGTCACAAATGAGCAGCCTCTTGCAATTTTCCATCAAATCAGCTCTGTAATTTGAGAGCTAATGCAGACATCTCATGAAAACAAATCATCAGACAGTGTCGGTTCTCCCCGTCCTTCCCAAAATGAAACGTTTGGAAGGATTTGGGTTTCTTTTTTAAAGGCCAATTCTCATTTCTGTGAAATCCAATGCAATCTATAATAAACAAAAGACAGCAGTCATTTTTAGACCTCCATGAATATTTCAAACCTCTCTACACCTTTTTTCCAGAAAGCCTTCTCACTTTGTTTGGTAAAAGACAGATTACTTATTTTAAGTACAATATACACCCTGCAAATAAAGGTATTTTGCAAGAAATAAGACATTTGCATGAAACTGCAAAATGCAAATCTGTAGTCACAAGCTTACTTGATGAGAGCTCAGCACCATTACAATAAATATGTTCAGGAAAAAAACCTTTTTGTTAAGTGCTCTTCATAATTCATAAATACCTAAAATCTTCAGAAAAAGCTGGCTATTTCCATTGGGGGGAGAAAGAGGCTGTGAATAATGAACTACAGAGAAAACCAAACTCAACTTGTTTCCTTCACCCAACCTCTGCCTTCTTTCTGACAAACTAAGCCACCGAATCTGTACATCTGAACTGCCAACGAAAACAGTAGGATGATAGGGAAGACCCCTAAATTATTCAAAGTGGTTTCTAGGCTTCAAAAGACTCCTTCACTTTGTTCCTTTATATATCTACAGCTATTTAAGTTTGCCTCTGGCTCTGACACAGGCAGCATTGTGCCTGTGATGTTGAAAGAGAGGAGAGATTCTGTAAGTTTGGGCAGACGCTGCTCCAGCTGGACTGGAAGTCTAAAGAAGTCATTCTCTTCTCCCTGCCTTCCTACTTCCAATTTCTCCCGTGCTATAGCACTTCTGCATATGCCATATGGAACTTGTCAGTCTCTCTGAGGATCAAAAAAGTAAGATGCTATTAACATACACGTTTAGTGTTTAATAGCATATAGGCAGCGCTTCCAAAAGGGGTCTGAGGCTTCTAAAAAGGAAAAAGAAAAAGCAGAGTCAACATCCAGCCGTAATTCACACGTCTGCTGTTGACAGAGCCCACAAGTGTTATGCTGCTTTTTTGTGCTTCTCTAATGCCAGCAGCCTCATTCTTAACAACAGACAATAGGCTGACAGAGACACCAAGCTTAGGAAGGTGCAGAGATTTCTAGCACATTGCCTCTTGGATACAGATATCTTTTTATTCTCCTATCTGCAGAAAAGACTGGAGGAAATACCCTTCAAAGTTCTGCCAGCTGCTGGCAAAAGGCTCCTGAGCATTCAGCGTTTCATACAGATTCCCACTGAAGTCAATGGGATCACTCACATGAACGCAAAGTTGCTAAATCAGGCACTCCAGAGGAGCTGAAAAGCCATCTGCTAATTAACTTAAAATGTATTTTCATCAGTTATGTGAATAAACTGTATGCGCTTCTCTGTGTGCTCCTCAGATTTAGATCCCAAAATGCAGAAAAAGAGCGGGACCTGAAAACTGGCAGTTGAAATGAGGATTGGGACCTCATACCAAGAAAGGAAAATATTACAGCAAGATTTCATAAAAACTTTTTTCACTAGCTAACCACTCACAATGCTATGCAATCAGTGTAGTCTAGTTTAATAAGGAGTTTGCAATTTGACCCTAAATTCATTAAGTGCACAACATTGCTGCTGGAGAAGGTAGAATGGCAGCGCTGTAGAGAGTTCAGACTCCATTGCCCTTGGAAAGGAAAGGTCTTGGAAAATCGGCTGCAACTCAAAACCAGATCACAAGTACAGTCAAACAAAAGAAATGGTGCCTTTCACAGCAACACACTCATTCACCTGGGTGACCACCTCTTCCCAAAAATTTTCCATACTTCAAAACAGAAAGGGGCAACACAGAAAGAAAAATTCCATCTCCCCCCTGGAAGATAAGCATTTTATTTTCTTCCTGTTAGAGTCCTTTAAATCTGTTTTTCAACAGCGGTCCAGCTCCCTCCCTGCTTCCTCTAGCAGTAACATCAGTGAGCTAAGACTTATAAGAAGTGGAGGTTGCTTTCTCAGATAAAAAGGATTTTCTAATGTCTGGCCTTCTGGATGTTTCTTGCGTAGTTGTTCGGCATTCAGAAATACTGGCTGACTATTTCAGTTCCAGAAATCTCATGAAGCGATTTTATACTTTAGTGAGGATACTGCCATGCTCCACACACTCACTGGATCCCTGTACACTCTCCCTAGAACACTGCAATATATTCAGAATCAAAATATTTATACGTAAGCCTTATAAGCAGACTTAACCTTTCCAATACATCTGCCACAGTGCTGTTCACATACAATATTTTATGTATGTATTAATGAGATGTGATATTGTCTACACAAACATACATTATATATTGCATACATACAGAATAGCACAGCTACAAATACTATGTACCTTTACCATAATGCAGGTTAACATTCAAATGACAGCAGCTTTGGAAATACAGTTCAGCATCAGCAACTACAATCTACATGTGAAAATGAATCACAGAATCACAGAATCCTAGGGGTTGGAAGGGACCTCGAAAGATCATCTAGTCCAACCCCCCTGCCAGAGCAGGGTCACCTAGAATACATCACACAGGAATGCATCCAGGCGGGTTTTGAATGTCTCCAGAGAAGGAGACTCCACAACCTCTCTGGGCAGCCTGTTCCAGTGCTCTGCCACTCTCACAGTAAAGAAGTTTTTCCTGATATTCACATGGAACCTCCTATGCTCCAGTTTGCAACCATTGCCCCTTGTCCTATCATCGGTCATTACTGTAAAAAGCTTTGCTCCATCGTCCTGACACTCACCCTTTACACATTTGTAAACATGGATGAGGTCACCCCTCAGTCTCCTTTTCTCCAAGCTAAAGAGACCCAGCTTCCTCAGCCTTTCCTCACAAGGGAGATGTTCCACTCCCTTAATCATCTTTGTGGCTCTGCGCTGGACTCTCTCAAGCAGTTCCCTGTCCTTCTTGAACCGTGGGGCCCAGAACTGGACACAATACTCCAGGTGTGGCCTCACCAAGGCAGAATAGAGGAGGAGGAGAACCTCTCTTGACCTACTAACCACCCCCTTTCTAATGCACCCCAGGATGCCATTGGCCTTCTTGGCCACAAGGGCACATTGCTGGGCTCATGGTCATCCTCCTGTCCACCAGGACCCCCAGGTCCCTTTCTCCTACACTGCTCTCCAGCAGGTCAGCCCCCAGCCTGTACTGGTGCATGGTGTTGTTCTTCCCCAGATGCAAAACTCTGCACTTGCCCTTGTTGAATTTCATTAAGTTTCTCCCCGCCCAACTCTCCAGCCTATCAAGGTCTCACTGAATGGCAGCACAACCCTCTGGTGTGTCAGCCACTCCTCCCAGTTTAGTGTCATCAGCAAGCTTTTAAACATGGGCCTGCTAAACTGGACACTGCAGATACCAAGAGATACTGACCTATATAGATGGCAGATGTTAGATCTTCACTTTGTGTATTTTTAAGCATGTATTTGAGGTATTTTTGAAGATTTTAATGATTCTGAGCCCATGATTGTAAAATATATAGTAACTAAATATTTATGATTAGAGTTTTAATATTAGGGCCCACAATGGTAGTGAGTTCTTTAGTAACATTTTGCAGCACACATTTTCTAAGTCTGTGGTGTAACATACAGGTTAGCAACATTCATTTGGGATGAGGTTTCTGTCTGCATCCCAGAATTACTCAGTAGCAGCCAAAAGATGACAAATCACCCAAGTGGAGATGTAGCTGTGGCACAATTTCCATCATGACTCTATTCATGGGAAAGAGGGGCAGGGGCAGAAAAAAAGCAGCTGGAGTTGATATAGCCTTTAAGGCCATGGGCTGTGCCAGTGCCTGCATTAAAAGTCACGTCTCTATTTCTAGCGCTCTGAATTAAAACAGATACCATCTGACTTGCCATTTATTTATTCACACTGGGTTTCAATCTACAGGGTGCAATAGGAACAGAGTACTAGAGGGTTACGTAAAGTGGAAGCTGAGAAGGCTGCCAGCAAAACAAGAAAAAAAAAAGAAGAAAAAAAAGTTTTCTTTTTAGTAAGTAAACCCTAAGAAGTGTGCTTAAAATTACCCCAATCATAGTTCCTTTTCTTGGCTATTTCCATAGAAAGGGCATCTGACTTTTCTTATGTCCTAAATCTTATAATCAGATTGTGCTGATAAAACCCTGCGTCTTGCAGAGACCCCTTGAAACCAACAAAACATCCCACAGCTTCCCACTTGCAATTGCTGAATCGAGGCTTTGCATGAGGCGCTGAGTAATTCAAAATTGGTGAGCAGCAAACCATAACTAAGGGCTGACAATAAGGAATATTGCTACGTACAGCAACAAATAGCAAGGTCCTGCCACAAAATCCACTTATTACACAGCTCTTGCAACAATAGCTGTACCTCAGCAAAATACATACTCTGACCACACTGCTCTAATATTGCAAGCAACCAAGTATTTATGATGAAAACAACCTGGGCCTTTTATTACACGAATTTATGAGTTCTCTACACACAGGTTCAGAATGAGAAATAATCTGTATTGACCAAATAAGAAATGCACAGGACTGAGGACTGGAAGAAAAATGTTAATCTAGGAAAAAAAACCAACCCTGTCATTATCAGAGCCACAATACAGCTGTAATTCCAGCAGGTTAGGATGAAGATACAATACAAAGCAAAAGCACTAATATTACTTGCTTTTTCTTAGATCCTTTTTTCTTCTCAGTTGCTTCTGCCACTATGGTTGCAATATCAGTTATTTTCCAATCTTTTGCAAATGTAAAAGGGGGAAAGGGAAATAAAACACCTCTTATTTGCTCATGTTTGGATTTTCAATATTTTTCCCTTGATAGCTTCTCCTTTGAGCAGGAGCAGTGTCAATTCCCCAGGGGCAGAATTCAGGTCTCAGAAATATGTACACAGCATACAAATAATGCTCTAATAGTTTGTTAAACCCTGAGAAATGTTATCTGTGGAAATATGTATATGCATTTCATAAGCCCCAAACCAGGTACTGATGCCATCTGCATTGAGTCATAACAAGCATTTATTATCTTTATAGAAATTCTCATAGTTTGTACAAATAACTAAGTTTGAATAGCTTCTGCCAAGATGAACACAACATCTATCAGTGCGCAGACTTCTCCATGCAGTCCCCAGAAATCATCTTCCAAGGTACATGGCAGTGTGCACAAGCTTCAACTTTGTGAAGTGTTTCAGAAATTATTGGGCAGACTTGCCTACAAACTTCCAGCCTTCTACAGGGCTAAAGAAAGCCATCTTTGTACAACTACCCAGCAGCCTGCTTTCAGCCTGAATTTATTCCCCATGTCACTGAAGGGCAGTTCTGCTTTCATAACCTGTGAAGCTCTGGATCATTTTGCCAATTAGTATAAAAGGTTGTGCTGAATTTTTGATGTGGGATGTAAGAATGAAGCAGTTACCACAGTGGTAAGCATCCAATAACGGAAAGAACTAAGTGCTCCTGTTTGTAGATTAATCTACTGATACACAAGCAATATCCCATTGAGGTAATAAAATTAAACACGATAGACTTTTTCTTAGTACACGTCAATGTTACACCGTCCAGAGTGAAGCTCATTTTCTGGCCAGACTGCGGTTATATCAAGTCTGAAGGTTTGCAGTAGCAAAAGCACCCTGCTGACAAAAATTTCACCTGCATGTATGGTTCCCAATTTTCAAAATTGCCTGCAACTTTCCTTGGAAGATAGCTTCCACTAGCTGAAATGCAAACATTAAGCAAAGTGACAGCCTCTACACTGGTATAATTCCAGTTTATCTCTGAATAATATTTTAACCGTAAACGTTTTGTTCTACAAAACTGTTTTAACAACCAACCCGAGGCCTGCATCTTTTTTCTTTTCATACTTTTTCATACTTTTCATACTTTTTCATACTTTTTATTCATACATCTTTATATATATATATTTCTAACAAGCATCGAACCCCGCTTCTCCTATGTCTTGCCCCTCTAATTTATTAGATTAGTTTGAAGTCACTGCCAGCAGATGAACAACATGAGCCTTTTATAAAACAAAAATTATTACAGTATTTTCTGAAAGAGGTTTTACATAAATTGAAACACTTTAATGAGATTATTTAATGGGTATAATATATGACTAGCAATGAATGTTAGAATTTCCATATTCTCATCCTTCACAAGTCATTAGCTAGAGACAGCAAAACATGCCTGGGTCAATGCCTTTAGCTTTGCTCACCTGCAGAAACAGTCCTTGTGAACTACGTCTCTAAAAGCATTTTCTTATCCTAGAGCGGAATTCATTTTTAAGGCACTCATTTAGAGCCAGAACTGACAAATTTAATGAAGCAGTTCTCTACGCAATGTTGTCTCAGAGTGATCTCTGAATACCACCCGAATGGAGAAAAAGTTCACAGCACGACTTAGAGCTACATAGCTGAAACACAAAGCACAATGCCACTGGGAGCAGTAAAAGTTCAAAATAGCCATCAATTCTGTAATTCTAAGTCTGGGTATTTGAAAAAAGCAAAAAACCGCAGAAAGTAACTCTTTTTGAATGCCCTCCCAGTCCTTTGGCCTTTATGTATAACCTTGAATGATAAAACACTTTTCAATTTTATTAACGTATGATATGCAAACGAGATACAGAGACATGATGGGTCTGGAGCACTAATTCACCTGGTAAAAGTGCAAAGTCTGTCATCAGGTACTGTAAATACCAATAGGATTTTTTAATATTTTTTTTCTTAATTGGCCACTTTTAGACAAAACATAGACAGAGACTGGCAGATCTATGGCTTAGACTGAGGTGTTGCAGAAAGTGATTTTGGCTATTAACATAGAGTGATCAGAATAGCATGCTCCCAGGTGTGCTTTCCAATTCAAAGTGGCACTTGAAGTTTTAATGGAAATTTGGTTGAAGCACAAGTCGATAAATGTTAAAACACTATAGAAGATTATAATTTTGATTAAAGACCAAAACTTCTAAATGGAAAGAAAGATTATGGCTATTTTATATTGGGCTTATGAAAACAGCCACACTGAGAGAGTTATTGGAGCCAGTCACACATACCAAAGCAACAGGATTAGCTGAGGAACAAAGCCCATGTTGCTCTCACAACATGCTAGCCTGAGCCACCAAGCTAAAAAACCACATGACTGATGTGCTAAATGAAGTAGGTATTCATTATGTATTTTCTGGGGATATTACCTTCCTTTACCTCAGTTTTATACACAGTGTTGTCCCAGGAAAAAAATGGCCAAGTCACATGCTTTAAATGAAATCAGGGTTGAAATGGTTTATTGATTTATTAATGGTATGTAATTAACTGGCAATCAGTGAGCTATATATTCAGGATCAATATCAGCAAAAGAACAGAGAAACCACACCACCAGGCACTTACAAAATCATAGCAAATGCTATAATTTTTTTTCCAAACACCCTTCTAATTGTAGCCCCCAAAACTTGTAATCCCCATGGCCACGTTCACACAGTTGCCTGCACAAGCACAACCTACTCACAGGCAGTGTATGAGGACCTCCCTCTTCTGGGGTGCAGGTTTCCATTTACAAGCACCTCCTCTTGGAGATGGGGGGGCTCCAGCTCTGTGCATACCTGTCCTGCTTTCTTCAGCTGAATAATTTGCAAGTAGGGAACCAGATCTCCCAGATATGAATACCCAAGTTAGGTCCCAGCAGTGCTGAATGCCCACAACCTCCATGAAGGAGGACACACCATCCTGGACACAAGCTGTGATGCTGGTGGGGCAACCTCCAGCACTGACATACCCCATTTTAATGCTCTTCTGTTCCCATTTCTCTCTCCCCACTGCAACAAATTTTCATGCTTCTTTTACGCTTCTTTTTAAGATACCTTTTTTATCTTTTTTTTAAGCTCCCCAAAGTCTCTAGGTAACTCCCTGATTAGAATTCAAAGCAGCTGACAGTCTTGTTAAGCAAACCTTGTTCTTTTAAATTTCTGCACTAGCACTACCAGCTTTTGGGCAAATATCCCCTCCAGCAGTTTTGAGGTATTCCATTCATACACACTGCTTACTTTGGCATTCCTGTCTGTGGTTATCCAGGCCATGTTACTAAGAGGAGGTGCCACGCTGCCTCCCCTTTAAGTGTTACCTGCAGGTGATTATACATAATAAAACTATTTTGCTGGACATAGGACAGGAGATATGATAAATGAGACAAAGATTAATGGTTGAGTTCAACCATGGTAGATGGTCATTCTCAACTCCAAGAATTGTTTTTGTGGAAACTCACTCACAAGTTCCTGTAAGTTTCAGGGACTGAAAAGAATGTTTTTGTACATGCTCAGTGTTGATAGTGCCAGCCTAATTCTCCCTGGTCTCCAATTTTCCAAGTAGTGAAACATCACTTTTCTCCATTTAGCAAACTCATTAATCATGTTGAAAAAATGTAAATAGTACAGTAGTGATTGGCATTGAAACACTTAAGGGTAAATTAATAATTACATATTCAGCACACAGTGTGAATACGGTGTGCAGTATACACAGACTGACAAAAACAAAAGTACTATTCACTGAGCACAGACACTCTCAGATACCAACATTCAAATAGCTGTTGAAGAGCAGACTTGCATAAGCACAGGTCTGGTCACATGAAAAAGTGCTTTGGGAATCTGGACCATTGATTCTCAACCTCTCTCAGGTATGAAACCACATGGCAGAAAACTTCAACTCTCTCTCCCACTCATGCCCAAAATAAGTCACTTCTGAATGTTAGATAATAAATATCACTTGTGACATCATCCTAAAGGGTAAGAAGCAATTTATATTTATATGAATAGACATGGAGGACAAATATGACCTATGGGAATATGCTAAATGTCTTCATGTGAAAACCAGACCTCTAATATTAACAGAAAAATTGTCTCTCTGAAAGATATTTTTCTGCAGTCCAACCAGTACCAACATACACATCTGTTAACATTTGTGTTGGCTAACTAGATCTACACACCTGATCATCTTTCAAAAGGGCAAATGCCTTGGTTTCATCAATACTATACAAATACTTAAAACAAAAAGGGGAAAAAAGTTTTTAAATTTAAGAATCTACAAAATTGGTTTGGAAGCCAGCAATATAAAAATTCAATTTCTAAAACTCTTTGTCATTTTTAAACAAAGAAATATCATTATTGTTACCTATGTCATTTAAATAGACTTTGCAGCTTTATGTTGGCAGGAAAGTGGATTCAGACCATGGTATACGTATGGTGTGTAACAACTCCAAGGAAAAAAGCAGGTCATAGTACATAAAGTGGATTTGGGAACTGTTTAACTATGTTTCTTCTCAATACTCATTACAGCAAAGCACCCCCGGCATCTATTTGACTTTACATTGTTTACTGCAATTTCTTCTCCTAAGAATTGTAGACCTTGACGACTAAAAGTTATAGTACCAGCCCTCAAACTGAACTCACTCACAAAAGAGTAGTGTTCACATTCGATGTGACTGTGGGATTGGAGTGAGAGTATAACAACACTCAGTGCTGAAATGCTTCTGGGTTTTCGTCTTGACACTACACAGTCACAGCAGCACAGCATACAAAAATCACTTCAGTGGAAACTGGCTCTTTAGTTAGTTTAATAAAGAAATTGTTTAGTTCACCCCAAGCTGTATCAGCAGGGAGAAAGTATGAAGGAAGTGTGATCAACTTTCATGACATTGCATATGGGTATGGAAGGAAGAATTTTGGAAATTCTAAATTTTGGAGTTTAAGCAGAAGTGTTCAGTTGCATTTTT
>VZRW01004385.1:14715-38528 GCA_013398125.1 Aegotheles bennettii | reverse complement strand
CCCCCCCGGGTTTTGTTAATGACTTTGACCTTAAATATCAGAATTAAGCTCTAGTAATTAGGAGACCTCTTTGATAATCAAAATAATTCTCCTAAATTTAAACTTCTCTTAATGAAAGCCATTAGGAGAAAAGCGTCAGTACAGTAACTCAATGGAAATTAATCCAAACACTACAGAAACTCTTCTTTTCCTGTATATTCTTCATCTCACTCAGGAAGGGTTTACTACACTGACGGTGAATGAATCACTTCACTTTCTAATAGGCAATGTTGAACAACTGTTAATTTCCAGTGATTAAATAATTTCATAAGCTAAAAAATAAACAAGTGCACACAGAGCTTCGTAATTGCTGGTTTTCCCCAATGAGCAGTAAGGGTGAGAAAAAGGAATTGGAAGACAAAGAGAACAAAAAAAGAGTAAAGAATAGTATGCACAGACCTGCAAGATTAATATGCACAAAAGAAATTAAATATTTCCAGTGAGAAACAGGATGTTTCATCACATCAGCCTAACTACCTTGAGAAAAGCCAGCTCAGGAATCATGAAAAAGATAGAAATAGCTTTCATGATCTGCAAACATTTCAAAGGTAAGAAAGAAAATGAAAATGGTAAGAGAAAAGATTTGAGCGTGAGTTTTATATTTTGTCCTTAACTTTTCTGCCCTTGACTTTTCTTGCCCATGAAGTGACATCTTGCTTTTGACTTTTCTTTACTGATAGTAAACTGGTGTGATATTACTGAGATTTACCTTTTCCCCCTGAAAATAACCCTGTATTTTCTGTAATCCTAGATATGAGTGTTCACCTGAATTCTTTATATTGTTATTTGGAAAGTGTATTCAGTTTGGGGGCTTCTTAGCTGCTAAGGGCTTCATGAAGCATATAGGATAACATGTGCATTTCTTTAGGCACTCAGAGCAGACAACATGGTGAAGACAACCCTACCCGGCCCTTTGCTCGCAGACTATTTCCACAGAGGGAAGACAGAGTGAACGTGGGCAGGATTGAGCAGGATATGGTCTCAAAACTCTAAATCTGTATTAAGATTCAGGATGAAAGTCAGTATTCATTCCTCTATAGAAACTTAGTAAAATGTTCAGGAAAAAGCCAATTTTTTTTTAAATCAAATACATCTGTACAGCTATGGATTTCTACTGTCAAGAATTCACCTGGAATTTAACATACACCTAAATAGTGTTGCTGAATATTTAATAGATTTCCATCACTGTTCTTTCATCCTCGTCTATCCCAAATAAAATACTACATTCAGCATAATTTTATTCATTTCACATAATGCCATAAAAAACTTTGCAGACACAGGTGTAAGATCTAATGTGTCTACTTTCTTTCTTGCACAAATTAAATTTGCCATTTCACTACTTGAATTCAAGTGGAGATATAGCTTCCAGTAGATTTAAAGGCATCAGCAGTGAAACAACACAGTTTTTGAATCACAAGTGGAATTTTTTGACTGTTGGCATTCAGAGGACTTTGGCATAAAAGTGCAGTATTTTACAATTAAAAAGCAGTAATTAATTCCAAGCAAAGCCAACAGCTCACTAGTGTTACAGTTATCTTTCTCTATTTTCCTCAAAATACTTATGCTACGAAAATAAGCTGGTTTGATTCAGTAGCTGCAAACATTTTCCTGTAACTACATAGTGTTAGTCAAACTGATAGTAACTGACTCATGTATGGCCAGTAATTTATGACATCTGCTATTCACAGAAAAGAAAATAAAAACCAAACAAACAAAGAAAAAAACACTGATTGTGTCTGCCTGGGATGATTTCTTTCAAACCATGTCTAAAAATGCCAGGTAAAAATGCCAGAACCACCACTTTCCAAGGAGAGAAAAAAAGAAGAGAAAGAAGAAAAATATTTAATGTAGTGTACCATTACAAGAAGAAAGAAAATTAATTCTTGCTGGAATTCTACTAGACAACCATTCTGCCAAAGAGTTGCTTTACTGCCTTGCATTTGCATGTGCTCCTGTATATAGTGCAAAGATTGGCACAGCAGTTATCCTTGTGATCTATGCAAAACATCAACTTTGAAGGAAGTGGCTGCAGCAGAATACTAGTGACTTCATTGCCAAGATGAAATCAAACCTAACTTGAATTAAAATTGCCTATAGCTTTTGGTCTAAGCTTTAGACATGTAGGTTCATTAGAAAAAGATTTATAACACTTTCCTTATACCTTGTCAGTTCAATTAATTCTCTGGTTGAAAAATGGAGAACACCAGACTGGAACTTTTTAAATTTTTAAGATATTAAGTCATGTGACAAGTCACAAATTTGAGCTGAACTATGAGACATTCTCTCATCCCACCATGAGACCACCCTTCTGGCTATATATTTTATAAAGTTATCTATTTTTATATCTGCGTAATACATGTATTATTTATAAACATAAACCTGTAGATCAAATCAAAACAAGAATATGCAATGCTAAAAGTGTTGTGGAAAGAACCTGTGCTAGTTTTCTTCCATTTCTTTTGCTGAGCTTTAAGACTAGACACCTAAACTACTGAAGATCTGAAAGATTGACTTAAATTACCATTTACAATTCCACATTCGGTTATTGCAACACACACTGACTGACATGAGGAACAGACTTTCATAATATGTGTTTTCTTCTGTGTTTACTAGTTATTTATAAAAGTTTTCTGTGTAAAAAGAAGAGCAACATATATTGGAGAAGTCATTAACTCAGTTCAAAAATCAAAGGGTAACCACTGGGTGAGACTCAAAAGATGTGGTTGTTATTTTTCTTCTAGCTTTCTGAAGTTTTGCTACTATGTCCAGAACAAAAGAAGTTTAAAATGTTTAGCAAGATGCAAGTTCTGGGAAATTGCTTCCCTTCAGTTAGCTGAGATATTCCAGACCAGTGTTGCCATGAGCTTGACACATCTCCTTTGAGTCTGCTCCAAAAGCAAAAAACACAAGCAAAATGAGAAAAGAAAAAGGAGAAATCAGGGGAGATCAAACTATACTTATGTAATTGAGTTTCAAAATTGATTGCTATAGTTCTTAATCTAGTTCCATGACCCGCTTTCTAGGCTGACTCCCTTTCCTCTTCTAATTATCAAACTCTTATATGATTTTCTAAGTAGAGGTTTAATTGTAAGGCTAAACTTAGAGCTACATCTAGTTTAATCTTAGCTTGCTGAAAGCATCCACAATGCACAATCTACACTCAGCTCATATTCACTCAAGATCTACACCCAAACGTCCAACGTGCAGAGGCTTCCCTGAATTATCCCGAGTCTACTGGTACCAGCTCTGCAACTCAGTCAACTACCGGAAATCTTGTTTTATCTTCTTCACTACCATGCAAAAGTTTCCCCACCAATTCAGTTAACAGCTTCTATCTTAAAATGATCTAGAAACACATCAGCCCACTTTTCTCCAAGCTGAATTTTAGCTTATCACCAAAAATTATGAACTTTTGCAGAAGAAGAAGTTAACACAAGCGTCCCTTGTAGAGGAGGCTGCTCTAGGGCTGGAGACACTAGGAGCACATGGCAATAGCACAAATTCATTTTCTCTCCAAGAATGGGACAATGTATTCTGCTAAGGATAACCCACGCTAACCGGGTGGAGTGGACATGTAGAAGAATAATGCTCTGTACAGCCTGAAAGTTTTGAGGCATGACAACAAATGCTTAATGTCTACAGTGGAATGAGAACTTCTGTGTGAGCAAAGTGACCTACAAGTATTTTTATGAGGAGCCTGTCCCTGCTTCTTGGTGACAGAATTACGGATAAGCACAATCAGGTCATCTACAATCTGTTATTATTCTATTTTTATCTGGAACTTACCTACCTCAAATTTCTACAGCTCAGTAGATCTTTGTTTTAGTAAAGACAGCTCTTTGCACTTGGCTCTGCTGGGTAAATTTCTTCTCCCAGTTCACTAATACACACCTATGTCATTCCCAGTTACTGTTCTCACTGAGCTCTCATGGAAACCCAGCATCAAACCCTTCATCACCTGGTAGGATACCAAAACGATTTGCAATATAACACTTCTGTTTGGGTGCTGGGAGATACAGTGTGAATGTGGTTATGTGCAGACTCACTATATATTTTACACTGGAACCTAACCCATTTACCTCCGGTGTGAAAGCCAGCCTTCACCCCCCAGCAAGACTAAACTTTAAATTTTACAAACCTTTAAACTCAATTTAGAGATTTTAATACTTGGACAATTAATCTGCTGGGGCATGCAGTGAATAAGAGTCCACATTACCCTTGCAGTGCAGGTACAGTGATACAGTGGATCAATTAGGTTGCTTTTATTTAAAAATTAAATGTGTGTGTTCCATAGGACAGGTGTCAGTACAGCCGTGGACTTCAGGGATGTGTTCTGCTTAGGAGTGTTTGGGAGGTTGCTTTCTTTTGTTGAAAGTTGAGGCATCAATAACACCAGAAATGACCAAAATGCTATGACAAAAATGTCTGAAGTCATTGAAACAGATCAAAAGTACAGTTATTTGTTTGATCTAATTTGCTTTAAAAGTGAATATTGAAATATTTAACAGGCTTAGTACCCACATAAGAAAATTACTGTGCAATTCCCCTCTTTCCCCCAACCCTGAAATCTCTCTCTGATACCTTCTGCAGATTTTTTTCCTGTAAAAAGCTTCCTTCTAAATCTAAATATGGTAATCAACAGGAAAAAACAAAATTACAACGGTGAAGCAATATTCCATCCTGCAGTGAGCTGAATTCACTTAACCTCATTATCAAAATGTACAGTACATCTCACTATTTGCTCTCATGTTTGTAGGAAATTAATATTCTGGCAAGGTGCACTCAGTGTGTGACTGAATTCACAAGTGATATTATCAACAATAAAATAAATAAATCACATTTCATACTAAGACATCATGGCTTTTTTTAGATGAAAATTATCCTTGAAAACAGACATAAAACGTAATCAAATAGACCAAGAAAAGAATGAAAGAAAATCTCAAAAGACTCTAAGTATTTCAGATAAAAGACGTATAAAACAACCTTGGATGTAGGGAAAAAACCACACTTGAATAAGAATAGAGAAATATTGAACAGGAACAATACTTCCGTGCTTCAGAGTCCATGATTCTTCCTTTCAGTGATCCCCAGTGAAACCAGCAAGAATTTATACAAGTATATACTGGAAGAGCAACATCAAAATATGCAATGAATGTAATAGGGGAAATCAAAAGATTGCAACTATGCTCACTATGTGATAAAGTATTTCACACCTTCCTATTATACCTAGACACAAAGGATTACAACATTTCATACTGGTATTTTATAAAATTCCTTTGACCTGAAGGCAAGAATTACAGTGGAGAACATGAAATTGATTTTTCTTACTAATAGTTTAATAGTAGGTAAACATTTTTGTAAACCACAAATGAGATGATATCATTCAGCATGAGTAGTACTGTATTTTGGGTTACTATATTCTACAAAAACCATTCTCACAGCATTAAATTTGCTTTCAGTAGCTGTACCTCAGTCATGGAATATGCAGTCATGGTGAGTTTCCATTTTTTTGTCTAAAAAAAAAAAAATTATTGAGGAAAAAAATGTTACATTTGCCAGCCAGCTGAATTCCTAAGCTGAGCCACAAAGTCAGGGCACGGCTTATTTCACGATAACTTCATGCTTTACTTTCCCATTGTTCATCAATTCTTCATTGCAAACACTGTGTAATTGTGCTTGCAGTGCCAAATACAACAAAGAATCAGCCCCCCCATCTCAGATGCTGCCACATTAAGGCACTGTTGCATTTTTTTCCTAATGGCTCTAGCTGCCCTTCTCATGTAAAATCCAGGTTCATCCTTTGTACAAGATGAACTTTTGTATGGATGTAACTACCCTGTGTGTGTGTGCAACGAGACATATTTACAATTTTACAGGGGTCAAAAAAGACCCCTGGTTCTCCTAGCTCTGGGACCAGCAGCCGTGTCACTTCCACACTGGCAAAAGAAGGTGACTGGACCACCCCAGTGGAATCATCATGGCTGTGAAAGTCACAAATTTTCTGACATTGCCCAAAAAGTAGATATAGAGCTTACAAAGGTATGTAAAAGTATTTCCTTCCTCCCTACTCTTTTGAAATAATTTTGTTGGCATTACTCTCGGAGTCAATTATCTGAGTGGCAACCACTGGACAGCTCCGTGGGAAGCTAAGCACCCACAACCTGGATGGTGCCCAGCACTCAGGCTGGTGCTGTGTCTGTGCTGTTCACTGCGGGAAGTTTCAGCCTTAGGGCATAGCAGTGTTCCAGAAGCAAATGTCTCACTTTGCACAACTAAAGCTTTAGAAATTAACAAGGTAAATATCTGGGGATTACTTGGGTCATCACATCTTTCAGGGCACTTCATTTCTAAACACATATATTAGCAAGAGGGGAAAAAAATTACAAGATCAAAGTGGAAATCAAATCGGTCTTGACAATGCTGGAAAAGGAGCACAAATTAATCCCATAATCAACAGGCACTTATGCAGACATATTTTTCTACAAGTCTGTGCCAGCAAGTTATGGAGAACAGGAGGACTCCACAGGACTAAAAACTGAAAACAGTGATGAAAGACAGCCTGCACTGAGACTAGGTCATCAGCAATACTTCTCAACTTGGCAGAAGAAAAATTAATGGAAGTTTCTTAATTGGCTAAACCACATCTGTCTAACATTTTGACAGAATTAACAAAGAGAAGCAAAGTCTGTTGCTGCCACTGAGAATTGTTAATACAGGTCTGATAGCTTGCATGATTGTAAGCCAGTCATTTTCATAAATATTTCTACAACAAGTAACATTTTCATAAGCCTAAAACTCTAAAATCTTGAATGACACGGCTCTTTTCTCAGTGAACTATAAGCAAGTGACTCCACTGATTTCAGTAGGATGCTCCTAGTGGGCAAGGATGACAGAATAGTACCCCACAGGTATACATACAATAGCCTTGCAAATGATAAACAGGAAAAAAAAAGGAAAAATGGACCCCCATTTACCCTTTCAAATGCATATTTACGCAGTGCAGTGCAACAGCATGTCAGAGCTAGCCAAACCAGCTCATTTATACAGCACCATGCAGGGATATTAGCTTAGGTCTCAGAGAGAATATAACCTCGTTAGAGCAACACTGTGCATGGGCTAATTAGGCCTGCCTCTCAAGCAAGCCTAATTATTCCCCGTACAGCACCATACTGATATCACTCTGCTGCTTCTGGGTTCTGGAGCTAGATTATTCACCAGCAGCTCAGGGATCTCTGCCCCACATCGTATTCAAAATTGTAAACAAAATAGTGAGAAATGGAAGAATTACTCTGAGATAGCAGCTTGATGCACCACACTGTCTCGCTTCATCTATCAAGCACATCAAAATGAAGAATTAACATGTCTATGCACTGAGATCTTTATTTAAATGGGAATTCCACAACTAGACCAACAGTTGTGCTACAGAGAAAAGTTAGACTGAAGGGAATAAATACTCCAGGACTGGAGTCCAGGGTGGCTACACTTATCTCACTAGACACATGCCACACTCAGTGGGCCCTAAGAAACAAAAAAAAAGGTAAGTAAAGGCTAGAGAGAAGGTCCAGACTTCTGCTGTTTTTCTTAAAGACCATTGTTGAGTAAAAGCTAGTGCTCCTGTTGGCAAGGTAGGGCTCAAAACTAACAGTGTAAACCAGAACTCCTGCACTGTGATGGAGCACTGAGCACAGTGAACTGAGAAACCTCAGGATGCCTTACAAGTTTCAAGGCTTAGGAGAGCTTGCCTGTGTTGTTTCAGATGTGAAAGCTGATAGCAAATCTGTGTCAACAAGAGGCCTTACAGAGCCCAGACTAGAAACAAATGCGCTGGGACCCGAGCCAGCTGCCCTGAAGCATGCTTGGTGCCAAGCCCAGGTGCAGCTGCAGAACAGCCTTGTGCATCAGGGGGATTCCACCAGGCAAGAGAGTGATCTTCACCAGATAGGGAAGAAGGAACTGTTTGACATTCAGTAAAAAAAGGAAAAATGGTGCTTTTATATAAAATATACGTAAAATAGTAAACAAAATTGTTGTGCATGAGGCAGACAGGCAGCTTCCTATTTATTCAGTGGAGAAGTTTTGTTTGCATCTTTAATTCAGCCATCTTCTTATAAAAAAAAAATCTTTGAAATAAAAAGACAAGGTGAGGTCTCTTGCATCACTGCAGAACTGCATGCATCTTGTTCCAACACATCTCTAAAGAACAGCCTAACTTACAAGAATGAAGATTTAATAAACTCTACCAGGATTTGAGCCCTGCGTGGCTGATACACACTTCTGTGGCAAGACTGAATTGCTAAGAGCCTACCATTAAGGGCAGTGGTTTTGTCCAGTTCTTGTTGTGATGCCAGGTAACAACATATCTAGTTTTCAAAAAAAACTCTAAATGGAAATATGAAATAACAGAAATGTGAGCTAACATTTTAAGCCATCAGCATAGTGTATCCATTTTTTTTTTTTATTAACTGGCAGTTGTTACCAGTATAAAGATTCGAAAGTACAAATAATAGCCACTAATAAAAATAAGGGAAAAAAACTCAAAAAAACAAAAAACAACAAAACAAACAAACAAAAAACTCCATCCCCAACAAACAAAGCTGTGGTGCCAGCTTGTTCCCTAGAATTCCAACAGAATTAAACAATCAGTTTGGATGAGGGGAACACAAGGACAAGTCAGAAAGATATCATCAATTTAAAGTCAATTTACCTTTGTGATTACTAGGCACTAAATGAACACTTCCTCTGTAATGGCATAAGCAAAAGAGTTCTTTTGGATTTTTACTCAATACCTTCCTTATACAAAAGACACTGGCCCAAAACTTGAAATCCTGAGCAATATGCTAATAAAATAAATCACAAGAATATCAGGATTAGTTTGGTCCCTCTTCTTCCTGGCTGCTCAGCCTGTTTTAAATTTAATTTTATTTTTTTTAAACCACAAATGGAAGAACATTCAGAGCATTGCTCACATTTTCTCTCCTTGCACAGTTCAGACCCCTTACCAATGCTCAAATTACACCATTTCAACTCCAGTAGAAGAGTGGCAAATGCCATGAAGTCTACTATGTATTGGACTATTGCAATTTTACAGGCATGTACACAAAAGTCATAAAGAGCATAAAAACTTATACAGGAAATACTGACTTAGGGAACAGAAAGAGGAGAAATTTTGTTCAAAACTGATTCATAAAGAACATTTTAAAATCCCAGTCTGTAGAAATGAGAAATACTGATAGCAGCAGAACATTTAATCTTTAACATGCATATCCACTTTCCTCTCCATTTTCAGAAATATTGATATCTGTTCTGTACAAGCTGACAAATTAAAAGGTTTCGGTAACACAAAGCTTATCCCATCCAACCTCTGCACCTGTATACCGTTTAACATGCTAGTGCCTGATTGTTTCTGATAAAAAGATATAGTATTGCTAAAGCTGGTGATATGCCAAGGGCTCCGTGATGCAGTGACAAATAGCAGCCTTGATTCCTGACAAAATACTCCCTCTGCTGCACAATGCATGCTGTTACATAAAGCCAATGCACATATATACATATTTAAACTATGAAAAGGTCATGGGTTTCATAAACCAGGCAACTCATTCTTTCAGATTTTTCTCTGAATGACCTCATTGAAAATAGAAATATCATTTGTATTCACTAAATATAAAATTACTTGTGACTTAGTTCAAACAAACTATATTAATATAGAAAGGTATAAACCTATATAGGTACCCAAGCCTCAAAGACTACAACATTCCTAAATGATTTAGTTAAATTTCAAGTGAATATTAGAAAATAAAGGCTCAAATGCCCAGTTAAGACATAGATAGATATGTCAAAATACAAATATCTGAATATAAGGAATACGGAATGAAGGCATGAATTAAGCCATAATTTTGTTTTGTTTGTGTTTTACTGCTTCTATTATATACTTCTTCTTTTATACATATATTATATATTTGCCTTCATTCAAAATTTGTCTGTCTCTGTAATTTCATCATGCCTCTATAGTAAATAGAGGGTGATTAAGAAGAGACTGGAAAGCTTCACCTTTCTGACGGGCTGTAAAAATATTTCCAGATAAATTTTCCATTTCAAAATTATGTAATCCAAATTACATAAAAAGACTTGAAAAACCAAAGGCATTCAGGAGATCACACCTGGAACAACCTGAAATAGTTCTGCCAAGTACACCGGAATGAAGACCTGTCCATCCCACGTCAGATCAGATGAATCTGCAGTATGTGAACTCCTGGAGTGGCATCTGTGTGCCACCCACATGCCATGTGTCAACAGAGTCTCTGTGCTAGAGATCATGGAATGTGCTCTCCTAGTTCATATCATAAATCTGTTTTAATACTTAGCATGCACAACCTCTCCCCAAGAAAGCGGAATGCTTCTCCTAGGAAAGCACCAAAGTACATGCTTAGCCACAGAATAAAAAACTATTACCCATCAACAGACACATAATTTTCAGCTTTTAAAAAAGTTAAAATTAGTTTTTAAGGATGGAGATTAGTTCGTTTGTGTTCACATAGTTCACTAATCTAGTTCAATTTATGTTAGTAGTCCCTGACTCAAACATTTTCTCCTTGCCCCAGGCTATTCACTCATACAATTTCCAATCAAAAGTGTGTTTAAGAAAACAGTAATCGAGGAACAAAATCACCTGTATCTCATGTTTTCATTATATATGTTTAGGGTTTATTCCACAGAGATGTTAAAAAAGTTCTCATTTAAGGTGTATTGTCATTATGCACTAAATTTCATTAAAAATTCAAATGTTATCTAGCTGTCATGAATTTCATTTACAGAAATGAGGTATTTTGGGGCAGAAAGATGAAAACACTGTAATAACATTAATGCTGGCTTATGTGGGAATACAAAACTAAAGTTAATTTCTTTCAGAAATTCAAGTAAAATTACTCTTTTTAAAGTAAAAGCTAAAGATTCATTACTTCTAAGTGTATTGAGTAGTGAACAGGTGGCTTTTTTAAAAGTTTAGCATTATTAGTTGATACAACTCCTTTTTATTTCCAAACATGTCAAAAATATATATAATTATCCAAAGAGCATCAAGAAGAAATTATCTTTGCACTTTTCTTGTAGGAAGCACAATAACCATCATTTGCTTACTAACAAATAACAATTGCAGCTAGCTTCAGTGCATATATGGGGAAAAGAAATCCATATCACTCATATCACACCTTTTAGTACGTGTGCCATGTCGATGGACACCAAGAATAACAACTCCATTCAGAACAAGAATCGGCATGCTTTATTACAGCCCCAGCATCACATTACAGTCCATGTTTAAGCAAAACTTGAACAGATCGGCCCTTTGCAGTGTATCATTGCTGCCACAGGATGGCAGAAAGAACACCTGAAAATTTGACTGGCTTTGCAAATTCCCAAGGTGCTGGTGAAAGCCTATAACCAGCTGAACCCTCTGCTGCCCGCATCCTGTTGCAGTCGCAGAACAAGTGCCAATTACATGCAGGGTCCCACTGGCAGAAGCTTACACAACATTGTGAAAAGCCTAACACTACCAGAATAATGAGTAGTTTTAGTGCTGCTCACTTCCACATTATAATCTCTCAAGAGCTACAAAGAACAGTTGTAGTTTACACCTTGCTGGAAAAAAAGAATCAGTAGAATATTTAAATTCTATCATCAGTCAGTTTGTGCCAGGTAGGACATCCCCTTGTGTCAGTCTTACAGAAAATTACAGTGTGATGCACCTTCAAGCACACAATCCCATAGATGGAAAGCTCCACCAGACAACCTTCAGGCCTCCTGTTTAAGCAGTTTGTAGCCTGTACACAGTGCAAAGGACAAGCAGGATGTGGTTGAGAATGAACCACCAGCAGTGTGTGTCATCAAAGAGTGCTTCTTGCCCTCAGGCAAAAAGTCATCTCAGGAGGTCTTTTATTTTTCCTTGTCTTTTCAAGCTGTTCACTACTACTAACAGGTATTCAAGAGATGCAGAGTAACTTGGAGACAGTCACTCGGTAAAATGATTGAACTAAGGCAACTTGTGCCCTAAAGAAGAGCTTGCTTACATGGGACCTTGGCCGCGTTCAATCCCATAGTGTGTGGACGTTATTCCTGCGGTTACAGGATTAGCCACAGCCTGGGAATGAGCAGAAACCACTGCTCACCAGTTTACCTGGCTCCTTACAGCACACTTCTGCTTACAGCACTGTGATTAGGAGACTCCAGGACACTGCAGCTTGTGTCTCCATCCCTCTCCTCTTGCTCATGCCACAGCTACCTGATGTTCCTCGGGGGGAATTTTGGGAGTCAGTCTGGTGTAGGGGAACAAGGACAAAGAAGAGTTGTGAAAGTAAACAAGAGCTGAGTACGTGATAAGGAGGAAAGAAAAACAGTCTTGAGGCATCAAAGCTGGACGTAACAGTGCGTGATCAGCAATTGTATTGGACAAGAGGCACGTGAAATGATAAGGGATTGGACTGAGATATGGTGGAAGAAATAACAAAGTAGTCCCTCGCTTAAGGCAGAGAAATAGCAAGAATTGCAAACAACCTGATAGTGATGTATAAAAAGCACAGCTGCAAAATAAAGCTTGTCTTACTTGTCATCTCACTTGCACCACAAGCTGAGTCCGTGCCTTGGTATGCTACAGTCTGCGGAAAATTTCTGAGCTTCCAAAGTTCAGAAAAAGTAACAACTTTGTTTCTTTAACAAAGATTACTGGATTATACTTGAATTTTTTGGTGTAGCAAGCCGAGGAGAGAAAGTCTCCATCACAGACCCTATGGGAGATTTCAGATGCATTTTCCCCCTAGGAAAGGCACATGTCTGTTGAAACAACAGTTGAGACACACCTCTCTTTCCTTCTGCATCAAGTAATAGCCTGAATTAGGTTTAATTTCTGCATTTTTCCCCTGTTCTCTACCTACGGAATTCAAGACTTTTCACATTAAAATTGCTATATCTCTTTCATACTGAAAGAAAAAAGACAAAGTAGTAACTGATATTGCAGACAAGATCTCTGCTTTGGCTGAGAAAAAATTTCTATTCACTGAGACAAAGAACTTACATTCATTTCACTACAATGGGAAGAACAAAGATTAGCTTTTTTCTAGGTTTTGGACAAGGATAAGGATTCTGCAAGTTCAGTCAGTTGAAAAACTCTTGTATTTTAGTTAATCCAAAGAAATGAAAGTGCCGTTTCTACTACTGAACTTGAGAAAAATGTTAACCATACCCCTGTGGTCTGGTCCTTTTAGCAATATGTGTAACGTAACTGCAGTAATTTAGGGACAGACTTGCTAGATATGTTCAGCTGGTAGTAGGAATCTTTCTCCCAGCAGAAAATCCATTTCTGGATTTATCCAAATTGAACTAATGGAAGCCAATAGCCTCTTATTTTTCCAGACAACTACTCATTTCCTCTTGTTTCTCCCTTGGAAAGCACCTCACACTGCTCTCTGCTTTAATAAGGCACCAGCTCAACCGATTTGAAGCAGCCCAACAGTAGTCTTAAATTAATTACAATGTCATCCATGCCTTCCCCTGACATCTGAAGATGGCACCTTGTGGCAGCTTTGTCTTTAGCATTGTCTTTAAGAGTGATACATGATTGCAATTTTCTTCCATCTGCTAGGACTGCCAGCCTAACAGCAAGCCTGGGGACTTCTTGATGTTGCTGTTACTTTTGACGATAACAGATTTGCACCTTTAACGCATACAGCAATATTTGACGGTGTGGTAGGAAAGTACCAGATTTCAACCTGTTCTATGCTTCTATCTACAACTGCATCTTCATTTTACACAGCACCATTGACGAGCTACTGATTTTTCAGCACTGTGAGCCCTATTTTTCTTACCTAACCAGGCTTGAAAGTTGCTACATTTGGATAAACAAATGCACCCTGGACTTCAGCTGGTCCCTTGGGATCTGCAGCTACGCAGGAGCGGGCAGACCTTTGATGGTGGAGTCATTTCTAGAGCACAAACCATGTGGGATGTTTATCCCCATTTATTTTTTTTTGTTAATAAATCATAGCACATTTTAATTGACCTTCTAAAAAAAAGTGGCTTGCTTCGCTGGATTATGGGTGTACATAAATTGTCACTGTGAACTGTTTGCTCTCTGTTTCCTTCAGTGAACCTTCACAGTTGCACAGATTACCCTAAAAGCCACTGTAGAGTCTATATACAAGCCCTAGAAAGAGTATCTTTTCTAGCTTCTTTTTACATATGTTTTATTCATAATTCAGTGGTTGGTTTAAATTTGCATTCAAGCAGTCTCACACACTTCCTAAAGGTTTCACAATTGAAATGCTTTGCTTTTCTGTTACCTGACGTTGATCGCTTCAAGCAGGTTTAATTTATTTAATGATTGAGGATACAGACAATATTATTAAATACGTTTTTATGTTCAGCCCAATGTAAATTTGTGCTAAAAATAAACATGAAAGGCTTTACATAAAAAGCAAAGCATCATAAGAGTATATCATACGCTGGAGAAGCTATCTAAAAATTATAACTGTATCGTGAGCATGGATGAATCAAGAACAATTGCAACACCTCTTCACTGAGTGTAGAACATATACTTTCTTTTTTCGTCATACATCAATCAAAAAGAATTCAGAGCCCTTACATCTTGACGGGTAGGGAAAATATCACTTTGGAGTGAACTTCCCAATATTACTTTGAAATTCATCTCAGAAAGATAGGCAGCATATATTTCAGCAAAGTTCTGCCTAACTCACTCTGTAGAGATTGCAGACATATTCTACTATTATAAAGAAGCACAACGCAAATCAATTCTGATGTCTGCAAAAAACCCAAATCTTCCTGTTCAATTTTCAAAAGTCCAGATCCAGCTTTCTTTTCTTATATATTTATATGAGACACTGAAAACTCCCCTAAACATTTTCCCAGATGTTAAAATTGTTCTGAATGTAACTCACTTCATGCTATAAATTAAAGATTGCTCATCACCTTTACCACTAAATGGCAGAAGATACAATTCCACTGTATTCTTACATTTGAGGCCTCATTACTGGTCTCCCCCTGACCCCCAAAGCTCTGGAAGATCCTAATTTGATAATCTACTGGTAAACATGAGATAACATTTGTGCTTGCTCATTCAACTTTTCACGTAAGAAAATATTGCAGAAGATAAAATTAACCTAAAATAGAATAAAATAGAAGAACCTTAGTGAAATTTGAATCTGCATTTCAATATTAACATTTAATTAAAAAAATTTTGAACACAATTTCACGGAGCAAGTTGGAAGAGGCAGTCCAAAAATGTGTTCTTTAATATCAAATCCTGCATACCTCACTCTTAGCTTACCTCCAACAAGAAAAATATTGCTAGCAATCTCATGTAAAGCCTACAAGTATCAAAATCCAACAGCCTGCTGCATAGCTCTTCATACCATTTTCCTTTCAATGACCAGCAATGGGTTTCAGAGTAATCATCCTTCAAAGATCATTAGGATCACATTGCTTTAAAACAAAATTACTATATATGAGCATATCTGACTATCTACACAGTAGGGTAAATTCTGCAGCATTTATATGCACTGTGTTCACCATTTAAAAGCCATTTTCCTAATTACAGTGGAGACAGGTAATGGAAATTTTGACTTCAGAACACAAGATGGCAGCCTCCAAAAGGGAATAGGAAGTTGTCCCAAATCACTTCCAACAGTTATGGACCTTTTAGTAGTGACATTAGGTCACGAACTATAATAGTTCAAACTTCACCATAATTTTCATGCAGACTAAAAAAGTTACAGAAATAATGAATAAAAGTCAAAAAGTAAATATAAAGCTAAGATGCATTCAATTAAGAGTAAAGCATATTAAAAGCAGCTTATGGGAAATATTTTGCATATTTCTATCTATGACTTCTCAACAGGCTTTACTTCTGAAGGCAAAAATGCAGATTACTATTTCACAAATAAAACTTACAAGTAAACCTTACTAATAGAGACATGTAAGATCATCCAAGAACTATTCACATCCTTACCATACAAAAATTAAGTAAATGCTTCTACCCATAAATGGCCAAATTTTACACCTGTATAGCTATATTGCGATTTACAGGGAAGCAGCTAAAAGCCGGATTTCAGTTACAAAGCTGGATCATACTAATTCCCAGTAAACATCATCAACGCTGCTGATTACCTGAGACTATGCTAAGTACACTATGCAAAGGCTTTGTACAGTTCACTTTCCTCCTTAAACAATATGCAAATTGTTCGCAAGCAAATAGAAAAATAACCCCACAGATGAGTTTCATCTTCTGTAACTTCTGCCTACAAAAGTCAGACAAGTTCTTCCAGACACTCATGCAGCAGAGAAAAAAAATAAGCTATGGATGTCATAAGGAAACTTGAGGGAAAGAGAATCTAAAAAGCTATTTTGTGACATTGTTTTAACCTCCATCCAGCTTATTTACACAGTAATGACTCAATCATAAGTTGTATACGTGATCCCACAACAAAACACAAGTAACTACTCCGTTCGATGCAGTTCCATTTGCATTCAAATCACAGTAGTAATAATGACTTAATTATGTCTTAAGAAGTCAGAATATATTTAAAATATATCTATGACTAAGTCAAAATAAAATTATATTAAAAAAGCTCCTCAGTTGTTATTCATCTTTTAAGCAAAACATATTCCAAACTTAACAAACAAATACATGATAACAACTAGTTAACAAAAATAGACACTTTCCACATCAAAGACAAGTCCTACTTTCCCCTTCTTTTGTAATCAAAGCTTTTACTTCCCCTTCTTTCCAGATGCAAAGTCTTTTCCTTAAACGTTAACCACTAAACTCCTTGTCTGAAGTCACCTATTGCCATCCATTGCCCAGAGAAGAAACCTAGAGTTGTTGAGACTAAATACCTAAACCTCCAAATTGCTAAAATTAGGCAAAATTAATCCCATATTCAAAGAAGAAGCATCCAACTGTGGTGAATTGTGGTGATAGTAGTGAATAAAAATATCAGTGATGAGAAATTTAGATTTACAGTACTTACTTGGGACATCAGTTCAGAATGGACAAGGCAGACACTGCAACAACAGTCATCCTACAAGAACCATTTTATCTGAAAGGTTTTGATACCATCCAAATACTTTCCTATAAGCCATACGATACCTCAAAATGATTTGCAATATAAAAGACCAAAGTGAAAAACACTTTCATATCTCAAAGTTTAAAGATAATTTAAAGCTTGAGGCTGGCATACAAGACAAGTGTGTAGGCAGGCAAAATCCTTCATAAGAGCAAGGCCTGAATGATTCTGCAATGGGAATCGTAACTAATATAACAGATGGTAGAGTGCAGCATATCCTTGTATTCTGGCACATTTCAGTTACTGCCTATCATTTAGTTGCACCTGTGTCTCTCTCTACTCAAAGATCAAAGTCCTGGGAAGCTGAACATATTTTGCTTCCATTTTTTCTCTTCCACACAGTTTCTCTGGTTCTCGATTCTCTGAGGTCTCCACACAGGCAAGCTGGCATCACAGGAAAAATTGTATGTATGTTCAGACCTCATGAGATCAGACAGCCAATCATCCACCTCCAGGAAGGATCAAAAATCCCTGATTTATTTCTATAGGCTATATCTCACTAGGAGTCTATTTCTGTACTCATTGTCTGTATGGTTTGGACATATTTCCTCATGCTTTCTCTGAATATCCCATGATGTAACTTGAAGCACAAGGTTTTGTTCTCAGTAGAGGGAGACCTTTTTAATTCCCTCTCAGGCTTTTCTTTTTCAGGACACTGATTCTTTCACCAGTCTTTCTTCACATCATTCCTACATTGCTGTGAACAGACCCCTTGCAGCACCAAACCTGGGCATTTCTCCTGAATAAGCCTCACAAAAGTGCTAGCCAGAGTAGAAGGATTACCTCCCATTACATTCAACATAATGTTCCCCCTCAAATAATGCCAGTAGGATGCTTGATATTTGTGCAGTATGATGATGGGACTGACTCAAGCACAGTTTGCAATGCACTTTATATCCCAGACCATTTTCTGCTTCTTAGCTAGCCTTCCCCCTTCCACGTGCAGTACACTACAGGTAAGTGCAGTACTTAACACATTACTGGATTGCACTGCATTTATTTCAAGCCATTTCTCCAATTTTTTTCCAAGTCATTATGGGTTTCAAGCCTGTCCTTGAAAGCCTGTCCTCCCGGCTTGTATATCACCAGCAGATTTCATAAGCACTCTCTCAGCTGTACCATGGAAATTCTTATGAAAACTTTGAACAGCACCAGATAAGCATCTCCAAACAAACAGACGTGGCTGGTCAGTAACTGCCCCCATGGAGGCATTTACTGGAGTCATAGGGTGAAAGGACTCAGTGCAGGCAAAACCAGGTGCTGCTGCTGCCTATAGGGTCTCCACTAGTACCAGGTCCCATCCTGGAGTGGGTTTTGCTCTGTTAGCGATGTACCCACCAGGTTAGGGACTTTCACATGGACAGGATCTGTACAACTTGCTTGTGAGAATGTAAGTGTCAAAAACCTCCTTAAAGTCATGATTGCTCTGTATGCTTAGTCCTGTGGCTTGTTACCCTGTCAAAGGATGAAATTAGGTCATATGAGATTCTTGTCTTTTTTTTTTTTTTTTTTTTTTTGGACAACTCCATGTTGTCTGTTACTTAACACCTTGTTGGTTTTTTTAATCTAGTAGAGGTTTATAAATAGGAAGGTGAAGTATACATACTTTAGCCTTTCCCCAGAAATTTAAGTTAAGCCGGAAATGTATCTTCTCCTCACCTTGCATCTCCTTTTTTTGAGTTAGCTCTGTGATACTCTTTATTTTTCCTGGAACACCAGATCCTCTCTGTGACTTCTCTAAGTCTGGATTGAATAAATTTCACTGCAAAGCACCTGAAAATAGAGTGAGGTGATCTCAAATACTCTCACTTGAACGGTTTCTGACTTTTGAGCCTTTCCCATTCCAGCAGTTGTTACTCCTCCGCTAGTTGTGTCAACTATGCAGAGCTAATCTTTTTTTGCAGACATAGTATTGAAGAAGGGAGACAAAACACAAAGTACTTTGATCTTCCCAGTAATCTTCCATTGTTGTCTTTCCATTGGGTCATGAAATAACTTTGTCATTAGTCTGTACAACAATGGATGGAGTAAGAAAGGGAAATAAATATTCTCATTTAATCTATTTTTTCTTAGATAATTCACAATTTCATTGCACTGGAAGGGTTTGTTTTGTTCTGTTTTGTTTTTTGCTTGTTTAGTTTTGGTTTTATTCCTAATGAGGAATGAAGATGTTGGAAAAAAATAAATTAAATAAATAAATAAATAAATAAAAAAGGTCTGGATTATCTACCAGAATCTCAGGTCCCTGCTGCTGCAGTGCTGCACAGGCTGTTCACAAAAAAAGATAAAGGTTAAAATGAAATCAGACTGTTTATGTACAAACCTGCAGAAAAAAGCAGGCAGAATCAGAAGCTGAAGATAACGTTGTGGAAAGCAGTGCAGATCTGATTGCAGGCACCAATCAATAATCCCGAGAAGGAGGACTACTGCTAAAAAATATATCTGTAACAACAAAAAAAACCTCCAGGAACTGAGGAATATAGCAGTGCTCATCAATAATAACTTGGTTTTGAGAGCACCTCTGCAGAAGAACTGATAGATAGGACAGCTCTGGTTTAGGGGAGATTGTCAGCATTGCTCCCTATGTAAGCATCATTTTTAAAAATACCCAAACAAACAAACTAGACTTCAACATTTCTGCCCTCCTTTTCTACAGAATGGTCTTATATTATTTACATATTTCAGAGTTTGGTAAGCATTTCAGTAAAGGAAGATGCTGCTGGTATAGCACTGTCAGTTTCATTGCTTTTCTCTTTAGGAAAATCCTTTGATTTCATACTAGGAAACACATTTCAGACAAAACCGAAGTTTGGACAGAGTTTCCATACAAAATTTCACATGTCAAACACTATCTTTGGCATGAAGACTTAAAAAAATGGAAGGAGGAAGGTGTATTTACAGTAGTGTTTTATTTCACGTATGTTTTTGCAGCAGATCCCTGCTTCACCATCACTGAACACGCTTTGGTTGCCATAGTGGAGCACTCGCATCCACCCTCCTGAAGGAAATGAGCATTATCCACCTTCAGACCCAGGACCAGACCACAGGTCTTCCAAGGGAAAGCACCTCCTGAAACCTGCACAAGCTTGGATGTCAGGTTTGCAAATCAAGTGTTTTGCTTAGTAGGTCTGTTTCAATTGTGCCACATTATGTGTGAACATAAACACAGCCAAAATCTAGCTGAGAAACATTTTGCCTTCCTTCAAAATCTCTAATCACATTTAGAGAGTCTCTTTCTCTCTCCTTTACAAGAAAACATTCTGGCATACCAAATGTTCCCACACTATTGATATTTGCTTGTTCTGTGCGTTTCATTCCCTCAGGAATGGTAAAGTTGCTTGCTAATTAGGGTCTCCTCATACCAGATGCCTTCCTCCTTCAATTTGATCATATTTTGTGCCTCCCCCTTGTGGGAGAAGGACTGAGGAGGTTATACAAGAGAGTGCAAGATAATATTTGAATCTAATACCCCTTTTCACAATGTATGATTTGGGGTATATGCAATACATAGATACATGACTGCGGAGAACAATAAACAAAGCATCATAGTAATTTTTTTGTTTGTTCACATTTCATCAAAGGAACCAACTGGCAGCATGACCGCTAAGATGTAACATACCCAGCACTGTTTTACAGCAAGTGCCCCAGGCTTACAGTCAAGGAACAGGTAGGGTAATGGAGGAACAACCCAGCGTGACTGTTAGGAACACGCTGTTTCCACAACAGTCAGTCCAGTCTGCACAGACATATCCTCAGGGGTAATGGCATGGACCAGATGGCTTTCCATTCACATTTCCTACCATTCTTATTAAAAGCCTATCCCCACAAGGATTTCTTGTAGAGTAACAAACACACCTATTTTCCTGAATAAACTCCCAAAGAAACAAATTTTAACTTTCTGACTAAACACAACCTTGCATTAGAAATTGAAGACTTTGGTCTTCACAAAGAGAAGAGGAAGAGGAAGAGGAAGAGGAAGAGGAAGAGGAAGAGGAAGAGGAAGAGGAAGAGGAAGAGAAGAGAAGAGAAGAGAAGAGAAGAGAAGAGAAGAGAAGAGAAGAGAAGAGAAGAGAAGAAGAAACAACAACAACAAAACAAACAAACAAACAAAAAAAACACAGAGTAGGGGTGAAAGTGCGAATAACAAGATATTAGAGAGATGCCAAGAGATTTACTTCTATTAGCAAAAACTGTAGATGACAACAGGGATATTCTTAACCCAATTTTGTTAGAAAATAAGGATGAAATTCTGTCACATGCTTTAGTGTACAGAAAAGAGGTGCAGGAACAAACATGTAGGATGAGAAGCAATAAGCCATCAGCCTCGTCACATTATCATCAGAACCAGGGTTCAAAAAGACAATGATGCTTGAGGCCTCACAGCCTGACAGGTCACACAAGCATGACAGGCACAAGGGCAAGAGAGACAACAGGTGAAGTTTTGACTTTGTTGAAATCAGTAGGATTTATGAATTGATTTGACTCAAGACTCTGTGTTCCAGCATTACCACCGAGACATTCTCATGGACTAAAATGTATAGTTTGCTATTTTATGACAGATTAGTAGGGGAGACTTTTAAATACTTTGTATTATAAAGCTCATAAATATTACTAGTATTCAAAAAATTATTTTGCAAATAAATTACAGTCAAGCCCACAAGAACCATAAAATGCTGTACATGCTAAAGCCCAAATACCACAGAATCTCTTATGTGATACGCATGCCTTGTAAAGTGAAATACAAATATTTGCAGAAACTACACATCTGTTCTAAAAATGTCAGCTTCTTGCTCACACCAGGAGGAACACAGGAAGAGTTATGGGAGCAGTATGCTATAGATGAAAATTCTCCAATGAGTACCTTTTGATTCATGTTGCTGCTGCATTCACTAACGAATGACAGGCAAGTCACAAGTAATTTCAGTAGTCCCCTATACTACAACCTCCACGGCTGTATAAAGAAAGAATATTTTACAGGCATGCTTCCCTGAGATGAACGAAAATTTTTTAGAAACACTAATGATATACTTAAAGCTGTGAAATTCACACCAGATACTCAGATATATAAAGTCATAAAAAAGTATACCTCATATTTTCTTATGAAGGATCAAGATATCTTAAAAATCTTAAAATTATTGTATTCATTTTTCTCTCTATAGAACATTGTCTTACTTGCAAAATCTTAACAACTAAAAGGACACCTACAGCTTTAACCCAGTGAAGCAAAAGGGTCTGAGGATATGGACTACCTGGCATAACTGGAGCCTACTGCAACAAGCTTAATTAAAGCATGTCTACAAAAAAGCTCTACTACTTTTTATTTGAGAACTAAGTTATAAAACACCAGAAAATCATCTGCTACTTACGCCTACCTGCCATTCAGACATGCCCCATTTACATAAGGCTTAACTCCAGGTATTAGGTAAGATGAGCAGTGAGGAGTTAGAAGTTTTATCTGCATTTCACAAGGTTATTAAATCAGCGTAAGGGAATCAGAGTTTCTTACTATAGCCTTACGATGTCAAGCCCAAAACAGTATGGTTAACTACCTGAACTCTCTACATATTCGTCACTGTCATGTTGAAATTCACCTCAACTCATTAACAGTTGAAGGTGACTTCTATCATACAATCTATCACATTGACTTTGAACCACCCCAGCTCATTTCTAAGAGACGTTATTACCTACTAAAGAAGAACTCTTCCTCCAAACTCCCCTCTCCCTGTAGTCAGAGTGAAATAAACAATAAATAAATAGTCTCTTCAGCCAACAATTTTATTTAACACTATTCTAAGCAACTTAAGAACGCTAAAATTTGGTTACTTTTCAAACATATTCAGTGCCACCTGATTTTAATGGGGTTTATATCAGCAGGAACTCTTGCTTTTAATCTCAACCACTTCTATTTTCATAGCAAAAGGGAAACAGACTGCTGCAGGGGAGGGAAGGAGGAAATAATGCACTTTATGCATTTAATACCTGGCCATCTGGTACCTCAGAAATGTTTTCAACTTCAAAACAGCAAGAAAACAAAATGAAGGATCCAAAAGAGGCTTTGCTGCAGCAAAAAACACATTTATTCTATACAAACAGGGCAATTGACATCAGGATACAGAGGATATACACATAAATCCAAATGCCAATACACAGGGATTATATGAATAGAAATGACTTAGGTAAGCAGTATCTATGGAAAGCAGAATAAAGTCTCTGTCCTTGACATCCTTATTTAAATGATTTTTTTTCTAATTTTCTCTTCTGTACGTCACTAAAAGAATGGGAAGAAAACCGAGTATCTAAGGTGTGTTTCCTTTCACCTAGAGAAGAAAAGGCAAAAAATGCAGTAATGTTTAGCAGCTTCAGCATCCTCAACATCAGCTAGATGTTTGGGGAGAAACACAGAGATAGGTGGGATTTCTCACTAGCACACTACATGACTGGGTTTGGTGATCAGGTAGTGAGGTGGATCAAGAACTGGTTAAAGGGAAGAAGTCAGAGAGTTGTAGTCAATGGGACAGAATCTAGTTGGAGGTCTGTGACTAGTGGAGTCCCTCAGGGGTCGGTACTGGGACCGGGGTTGTTCAATATCTTCATCAGCGACCTGGATGAGGGTACAGAATGTATCCTCAGCAAGTTTGCTGATGACAC
>VZRW01004385.1:0-14157 GCA_013398125.1 Aegotheles bennettii | reverse complement strand
AGAGCACTGGAACAGGCTGCCCAGAGAGGTTGTGGAGTCTCCTTCGCTGGAGACATTCAAAACCCGCCTGGATGCGTTCCTGTGTGATGTACTCTAGGTGATCCTGCTCTGGCAGGGGGGTTGGACTAGATGATCTTTCGAGGTCCCTTCCAGCCCCTAGGATTCTGTGATTCTGTGATTCTGTGACTGCAGTACTGTGGAGCCAGAAAGTCATTCTACTTTGAAGAGAGACCTTAAGACAGGTACAGATAAATGGGTTTATCTGTAGAGAAAGGTGGTAATCCCATCACAGGAAGAAATCAGATTGGAGAAGGCCTTTTACTGCTGCCAGGAAATCTCTCAAAGTCCCTTAATCCGTCTCTTTCTGCCACCTGAAAGATGCATGGGAAAACAAGCACTGAGCTCTGTTTGCTGTGGAGCCACAGGATCTTCTGGCAGAAATCTGTCTAAAAGAGCAAATCACTTAAGGACAACTTTCCATCACTGCCAGATGGTAACTGCTAATTTCCCTGTTAATAAAAAGCCTTTGTGCACACAACTGATTTGACCACTGCTGACAGCCTTGCTGGTGTATGCACTTTGGGGCGCAAAACAATAAAAATAAAAAATATACAAGTGGAAGGTCATACAATACCTGGAAAAGCAAATCTTTCCTAAAGATCATTATGTTTAGACAGCAGTTTATAGGTTTCAAATGTGTTTTAATAACTACACCAAAAAAAGAGAAGAACACTAAATACAAAGTAGAAGAGCAGAACTACCAAATGCTCACAGAAGGCAGAATGCAGCAGGAGACTTTGGGCTATTTATTTACATAAAAGCATCTGAACATGACAGAGAAAGATCCTCAGCAGATCACTCTGGCAGGAAAGAAGTGCTTTTCAAGACCTGTCAAAAGAACTACTGGTGCAAAAGATGTTGAAATGGCAAAGGTCATTAACTTCATAAGAGAAGAAGGATGAAGTGATGACTGGACTCTGAAAAGACCAATTTCACTGTGCCTAGAGATCTGGTAGGTAGATAAATTGCAGGCTCTTGAAAATAAATCACTTTGGAAGTCAAATTAGTAAGTAGGAATATAAAAATAGCAAGAGCACAAATGGGAGAAAAGTCAGAAAGATCAAAATATAGCATGTAACATAAAGGAATAGATAAAAAGAATGTGCTCTAGAGACACCAAAATAGTATGAACACAGTCAGAAAACAGATGGTTCAATACTCCACAGTTTCTCTGTCTATGGTTGGTAGATCACCTGTGGTCCCTCAGAAGATGGTTCATATATAATAGTAGAGAAAAGTGTCAAAAAAAGACCAACATACACTTTGAAAATATTTGGAAATTTTTCTGCAGGATTTAGCAGAGAAAATGGAAGAAAGAAAAGGTAATAAAATCTTGTCATTGGTTCACAAATACAAGCCATCGCAGTTATATTGTATGAAAAATACATGGATTGTTTTAAAATTATTTTAAAAATGCATGGATTTATTTTTTCCCCAGAAAAGTAGGCATACTGAAAATAAAAACTCAGGACAATTATCAATAGATGACCATGAGAAAAATATTAAAATTACTTTAGTTTCATTTTTCACTAGAAAGACAACTATGATCAGGCAATTAATCACAACACACCAGGAAAAAGAAGAAAATGGAAGCTAGAATGATGTGGGCATTTCACCAAATTCTACATTTTCAAATCACAGGCCTGATGTACCCCATTTTTAGCACACTAGAGGAAATTTAGAACACTTAATACTTATTTAAGAAGACTCATAAGAAAGAAGCGTGGTTCAAGAAGGTTGGAAAAAGTAAACCAAAATACCTATCTTCAGAATGACAGAAAATTGAAAAGTTTGGGAAACGTGGACTGCTCGGTTCAAACTGAAGTCCCAGAACAACACTGGAGCAAAAAAAAAAAACACGTGGAAGACAGGACAGATGACATAAGTATTGGCAACATAGATTTTTAAAGAATAGACTGCTGAATCAAGTTGATTTTCTCCATGACAAGATAAAAGCTCTTGTGTAAAGGCTAAAGTCAGTAGATGTCTTGCGTTCACCTCAGCAGGGTTTTTGGTACTGTCTCACATGACATTTTCATCAGCAAGTCTAGATGAACCCTCTTTAAACTGTGTAAAACTGTTTTGAAAACCATATTTAGACCCATCACTGGATAACTGTCATAACAGGATGCCAGAAAAGGATGTATCAAGTAGGATTCTGCAGAGGGTCTGTCCTGGGTCCAGTAGTGTTTATTCAATAACTTCACTAATCATTTAGATGATGGAACAGAGTGTATACTTATTAAATGTGACATATGTCTGTACACAACACAAGACCTACAGCTTCTTTCAAGTCCCTAGAGAACAGGATTAGAATCAAAAACTTGACAAATTGGAAAATGGCATTAAAAAAGGATGTGATTCATTAGGGAGAAATGCGAGATACTATACTTATACCTAGGTAGAAATAATAGCTGTACAGTACAAGATATAGAACAGTTGGCTTGGATGACACCTCTTGACGAGAATTTTTGGGTAATGGGTTAACTTTTGAATATGTTTATGTGAGTATCTACAAACTGGGGTGACTTTAATAAATTTTGCATCAAAATCAAACCTTGTCTTTAGTGAAAAGATAATAGGCATTATAATACTGAAGTCATACAAACAGCTTTGAATTATCTTACCACAAAGGAGACATTAAAAGAAAAATTAGTCTATATTTGGAGAAACAAAGAAGTTGCATAAGGGAATGCTGGTGCACTATATTGTCTCAAGATCCTTAGAAGAAACATCTCCTATCAGGCCGATGTCATCACTTTTATGCAAGCAATGAGATGAATAAATGAGGTAAATAAGAAAACCAAAATGGGTAGGATTAAAAGTTTTTTCCAGTTAAAAGGCAAGGTTGAACACCTCAAGTGAAACCTCAAACTGCAGGAGACTATTGAATTTCCACAACAGGGATGTGAATTGTACAATACTTAGTACAAGCTCTGTTCATTTCAGTTTGAGCAAATTGAGGATTTCACTCTAGATTTATTGCTGTGCTACATTTAAGATTTGGTAGGTACTGCCAACATACTGGTTTTGTATAATACACATTCTTGCGAGGAAGCTTTATCATGGTGTGTCTTTCTTGGAGGGTGGGGTGGATGAGAAACCGTAAACATCAACAGATACCTGGATTGTGTTTGCATTATGACAACTCTCTCAGAATAACTGGGAACTTGATATCTTGCAATGGAAATAACTTTATGCACAACATATATTATTTCCAGAGAAGTTGTCATCCCCCCCCAAAATAAAATAATAAAAAAAAATCACATTTTATTGCATGTCACTACCATACAAGATAGCTAATGAGCACTGAACAGCAAGAATCTCATTCAGCTTTGACATTGCTTAAACAGGGATCTTTCAGGTTATTTCAGGAGAGCTATCAAATGACAGCTTTTAGGCCTGACATGCAGGTTGAATCTATTCATTGGAACTCAGATAGGTCTATATCAAGACTATAAAGACTATAAGTCTATTAAGGCTTATATTGTTGTAAGAAGGAATCAATCCATGCCTCTCTAATGCCAGGCGAACAAATTTTTAACCCTCTTTTTTGTATACATAAAATGGATCATTAGAAGTGAAAGTTTATAAATTCACTTCATAGCAAGTTTTTTTTTCCTGTTATTTTTCTGGAGGTTTTTTGTTTGTGTTTTTTTAATGCTATATTTTCCATGAAGTGCTGTACAAGTACATATCAGAATGCAACAAACTTTCAAAATTCAGTCTGTATGGTTGATTCAGACTATTACTAGCTTTAGCTGTCTTATCTAATGTCTACCTTTTTTTTTCCTTATAAGAGATATTGTTACAAATCCTAATGTATTCAAATTTGTAAAATATTTGGGGATTCTTGGATAGAAATTAAACTGCAAGTTTATATTTTTTCATGAAAGATGTATTTATTCCACAACACAAAAATATCAGGTTCATGTTAGGCAGAGAATCATATACTCATGTAAAACTATCAGTCAAGGATGAATCATCAGCCAAACAAGGTCTGACAATCTTCTTTCACAAGTAGATGAAGAAGGAGCTACTAGCCATCTGGACACAGCAATTTCAAACACTCAGTTGATAACTCAAACCAAATGCAGAACTTCATAGCAGCAATGCCATCCTCCAATCCAGAATCACAGAATCACTTGAGTTAGAAGGGACCTTAAAGGTCTGTCAGTCCAACTCCCCTGCCATGGGCAGGGACATCCCCCACTAGACCAGCTTGCTCAGGGCCCCATCTAACATGGCCTTGAACGTCTCCAGGAACGGGGAATTCACCACCTCCCTATAATACAAACCTTTCTATAACACAAACAGAACATGAGCATACTTCTCACAGGAAGCTTTTTAAACAAGAAATGCTTCCTTTTAAACAAGAAACACTTCCAGTCAGTCAGCTATTATTTTTAATATCTGAAGAAAACCCAAGAGATCAGAGATTTAAATGACATTCTGCATAACAAGCAAGTTAAAGTGGATCCCTAGTGTTGTTACGATCATGCTTATAAATGCATTTCTATGACTTCCATGAAATGTCCCTTACCTGAATTATTACAGTAAATTTTTATTATTTCTGTAAAATAGCTAACAGTTACAATTTTATATTTATACGTGTGAAGTAACACTTTGATTTTGACTTATGATAGACCAAGGGGAGTAGCAAAAGTGATAAACTAGTCATTCTCATATCAGTAGTTTCTGCAACCAATATTCCTTCTAGGAATGCACAGGATTCTTTATGAGAGTAAGGCTTGTGTGGGGAATATTTTAGGCTGTTACTAAACCTGGGATATAAAACGACAAAAGCTATATAAATGTGCCAAATTTCCTATTACCACAAAATATCAAATCCAAGCATATCTCTAGACTTTTAAAAGCAGCTTTTAATTATTTAGTAACCATACATATACAGGAAACCTTCATACCTTTTATGACTTTTGACCACTTTTAGTCATACACACACACACACATATATATATATATATATATTAACCCTCGATGCACACACACGGAGCACTCTGAAGCAAAGGCAAATGATAGATGAACCATGAAGTCATATTGATTCCCTCTGCTGTAATGCTACTCAGGAGTGAAGTATAGCATCATTATTAGAGATGCTGTCCATTAATTCTTCCTTGCTCTACAAGTCCTTAATTATAACATCTTAGCAGTGCATGCCCCAGTGAGTACTGCTCTAATTTGAAACTGAAACAATGCTTGCATCCCACCATGAGCAATATTAATTAAAATCCCTCTTCTGTTTTCCCTGAACTCTCCTCCTGATATTTCCAGGTAAAGTTAAATAAAAATGTATGTCGATACAAGCTACTTATCAGCAAATATGTCATGTAACTGAAGTACTGGATCTTGAGTGTCAATTTAAATGGTTTCCCTTTGGAAACTGTGTGTGTTTGTCCATGCAATTTCATATTATGGTCTTTATTAATAACAGTAATCACATCAGGCATTCTCTGCACATTTGACTAGTTAATAATATGACAAAAGATCTATGCATGCCTTCTGGGATATTAAGTGTAATACCAAGTAATAACTCATTTGTGCATTTATTGATGTTCCAGCTAAGGAAAAAAAAATTAAAAAGAAAAAATAAAAATCAAAGTTTTAAGAAGCATTAAAACATATAAAATGAAACCTTGATATACAAGATAAAGTAAAACATACAGCAGAAAACGAGTAATAAACAAAATAATCATGCAAAAATCAGTATCTGAATAAAGTTTAGTATTTCTGGTTTAGGTCTTTCAAGCCAAGTTAGTTGCTGGTTGATATCAGGTTGTTTAGCTAATTGCAAATAAGCATATTGAGTTTATAGAAGCTCTTTAGGTAAAGTGTACTTCATATACTCTGCTGCACAACCAACCCTTTTCTAAGGGAAGTAACTTGGTCACTAATGTTTGCATAACTACATTTAAAACCATTCATTCTCAAGATGAGATATGTAAGAAAAAATACACATAATATTCCACAGTATACAAGTATTTAACTTTCAAATTCTGTTGGAGAAATCTGATGAACACAAACCTGTGTTCAACTTATTGCTATTTACTACCTGAAAAGTAGTGCCCATGATGTCCATTCCTGACAAAAAGGGCTACCTCACGTGAAACACTGGCTGTGCTGAACATGAGAAACGTTATCCTAACAGAAAAGCTCAGCTTGCCAACAACAATAAGAGCAAAAGGTGCTCTTAACAAAGCTCCTGCTGTTGCAGCCAGGAAACATCCAAATTGCGGTGGTCCATTACTGTTCTGACAACAACCAGATTAAGCAAAGTCTGACTGCGAGATGCTAAATCCAAATTATGCTAAATTATTTTTTTTCTAGAAATGCCCCACATCTGAGAGAATACATCAGCTGGCCTGAACTGTTTTCATTCTTTCATCTGGATCTTCATTTTTTTCAACTAGCTGGATAAAAAGTTCTCATAAATGTAAACAGGCCATACTAAATCACCTTCTAACTACATTTTTTTCTATCAAAAGTATTTATTTCCTATGTATCATATTTGAAATACAAGCATATCAACTAATAGCAGCAGCATGAATTGAAATCTTTTATTTTCTTTAAACTGAAATCTATTGTCTGACACCTGATCCAGTTGTTTTTTAAGCATCCTTCTGTCAGAAACAGGTTCTTTGTAACACAACTGCTCTAGTTGAAAATGGAGTGTGTGTGTGTGTGTGTGTGTATCAGAAAAGATGTTCTGGTCACCTTTAAGAGGAGGAACCCAACTTGTAATTTAACTGCCCCCATTGTAACTTAATATGTCTTGGCAATACATTTTCAATTAACTTGTAAGTACATTGAATTAACACATAAATATAGCTCAATATCTGAGACACATTCCCATGGTATGTAGTAACAGAGCCCTATGTGTTACCTACTACTGAGCACATACTTTAGTCCCCTACTATAATTTAGTAAACAAAAAGATTTCCCTCATTTCTTATATAAAATATCTCCAAAAGGGTGGAAATTTATTATAGGCAGCCACACACCTGTCTCATCTATCCCAGCTGCAGGGTGGCACCCAACCAGCTCCCAGTTCTAGTGTTGGCTAAGATGGTGTTATGGTTTGAGGAGGCACAGACAAAATTTTATGGTATTAGTGCAAGGACACAGAGAGGGGGGTGGAGTTTAGGACGCTCTGTGAAAAGGGGTCCAGGGCAGGGAAAACTGAGGGATCCATATTCCCTCCCACTTCCTGCCAAACTCTATAAAAGCCAGCAAAACAGGAAGCTCCCCTCTTCTTCCTGCTCTTCTCTCCCTTGCCTTCTTGCCACATGGAGACGTCCCAGAGAGTGAGAGAATTCTGCCCTTTATCATCAGCTCGACACATGCTCTGCAGAATCTGAATCCATCGGGTTCTGGGAAGAGCTCTGGACCCTTTTCCCTGCATCAGCTTTGCCATGAGAGACTTTTGGAAACTTATATCGGCAATCATCAGAATCGGGCTTTGTATATACTTGTATAGCCTGTTTCTCTCCCCGCCTGTTACTCCCCCTTCCCCATCCCATTAAACCTGTTCTAGTTTAACATCCAACCTTTAAGTCTCTCTTCCTTACTCCCCTTTTACCTTCCCTTGGGAGAAGAGTAGCAGAGAGCAATTCTGATCTCCGAGTAGTGGCTCACCCTGACCACTTAAACCGAGACAGATGTCAACTGTCATCAAACTGCATGTCGTTCCACTTATCTTTTATTAGGAGATTAATACAACCCATGACTACTTACACTCACCTTCCTAAGAGGTGTAGGGATATGGCCACCTGCAATCCCCGAGACACAAGAGCTGGCCGTATCTTATCCTGGTACAATTCCAGCTCTGGTGGCCTCACCTGGCCTTGAACTCAAGTCCCAAGTGCAAGGTTCTGGTTTTGTGTTCAGTGGCTTCAAAGCAGCCACATTCTCAGGTGATTTACAAGCAAAACTGTTATCAACTACAGGAAACAAAGCAGGAAATGCAGTGCCTAAAGACTCACTGGAAGTGATTTACTTCTTTTTTTAAAAGACATGATCTGGCACAGGTTTCTGACCTGGCACCTAGTATGGTGCCAGCTGAGTTTTAACAGAACTGGTCCAGTAACAGAATTTAGGTTTTTCTCATTGTGAGAGCTATTTTTGCTTTACTTCTCTATTTCCGAGGCAATAAAATCCTCGTGTTTATGTGGCAGAGCAGCAGATTCTTGGTAAAAGACAAGTAGCAGAGCTCAGTTTCCTCCTGCTGGGACTTACCCCAGAAAGCTTACTGAACGTCTAGGGGAGTGGCCAGCAATTATTTGGACCTTCATGTGATACAGTTTCTTAGGTGTTTCCAGACCACTGATGGAAGAGTATTGCTAATGCATGAAGTATTGTGAAAAAAAATCAAACTGAAACTAAAGTCACACCTTAAAATACAAAGCAGACCTTGTTCATTTAGATCAGTAAACCCAGAATGTAATGGAGTCTGACATTCTATTAATTACTGCTGGTAAGGCAAAGGGAAATCTTTTATAAAGTAGCATTTTATGAACCGTGGCAACAGTACTAGTCTGAAAAAGAGTGGGGATTGTAGTTGAGGGAAGGAAAATGCCCAAAATAAAGAGAAGCTTTGGTTAATGCTGTGGTAAACACCTATGGAGAGTTATGACAGCAAGTTCTACAGATAACTGTTGCAGTACTTGAGGTTAAATTCAGCCTATGCTCACAAACATTAACACAATGCATGTCTGTAGCCGGGAACAGGCTGATGCACTTTTCAGTTCAGCTTGAAAAAACATTCTCTGCAGTCTGACTAAGGCAAGTCACAGAGCTACAGAATGTAACAGCAGAAGTATGGGTCAAGACTGTTTCCTGAAGAACAAAGACCAGGACCAGCCGACCACACACAAAAGACGAGGTGGTGTGTGGTACCATGGGGTGTTTTCAGAAGTATGACATGTAGCAGTGACCAGCACACTTTTTGCCTTCCAAAACTTGCTCCGCTGTGCTTCTTTGTCCAGTGATGCAGGGTCCCCCATGCACAGCCCTACCCACTGTTCCTTAGCCCAGCATCCTTCAGAGGGAGGCTTGTGGGGTGTCGGCCCCAGGGCAGTCCCTGTGCCCAGAAGACCCAGCGGGCTGTCCCTGCCCTTAGTGGCCATGCACTGGGCTCAGCTTCTGGGTGTCCCTGACACCTCTTCTGTCACTCAGCTCCCAAGGATAAACTTGGTGCTGTGACTCTTCTCTCAGGCCATGGCAGAAACTACCCTGCAGCCCCAAGACAATCCATATTAGCTGTCCCCTCTCTGTGCCCAAGATAACCTCCATGAGGCCACACAGTGAGAAGGACCAGGAACACATAAGCTTTTTTTAGGGGGATGACAGGGGATGATTTTGGTAGCCACAGCCTGAAGGAAAGTCTAAGTGTAGTTTCAGCCATAGAGTAAAATTTCCACAACTAATTTGTGACTTTCTCCTTTCAGAGTTATTTCTCTGTATCATCTTTCTGTAAAATACTTCAGTATTGGCACAATATATTTTCAACAAAACCACTACAAGTAGCCACAATTCCCACAATACTGATGTCAGTGTATTTAGTGATGATAAAGCCCAATGATTCACAAACAAATATGCTACTAGGTGTCTTAATTGCTGGCCTTTAACTAGGAGAAGACTTCTGAATCAGCGATACACATTCACCAATATCCAAATCAGTCTGCTGAGTAATCCCAAAAGAAAGCACTACTCAGCTCAGAAATAAATTTTAGCATGGTACGTAGAACATAGCTCCTGGCTCCAGCATCAAATGTTCTCAGACTTACTCACTTTAGATCAATAACAGTAACCTGGGAACAAACCAAACTCCACTATAGAAGCATTGTGTGTTGTCACTAGAAGGAAAATATATTCCTTTTTCGAGCTTTACACAGTTCCTTTAAAGAGTATCACCTGCTGCATTGTGTGTTTGTGTGAGAGGCAGGACAGAGTAGCAGGAAAAAAAAAGTATTTATGTTAAAACATAAAACGTATTGCAAAAGGTATTGATAACCTGAGGATAAAAGAGGCCTACACAGCACACAGTCTAAGCCCTTCCTTCATAAGGGGGACTATTTTAATTGCTAAATTGTTCTTAACCTGCATTTGCTATGAAAAAAATCAGTATTACACATCAGACTGTCACTCTATTAACAATATTCTCACTATAGATCTGAAAATATGCACTCCAGTCCAAACTTGGGATATAAAACCAAACCCTTCAAAAGGCTGCAGAACGCTTAAGATCCAAAAATACAATAGTGATTTCAAGTGTACTAGCAATGTTCAAACCAATCATGTCCCATAGGCACGCTCATAAAAAGGCAGAAAACTTCTTTTCTGTATCTTGCAGAGCGGGAATCAAAGCATACTCCAATATGAATAACCAGATAATCAAAATCACAATGTACATCCTTATGTAGATGCAGTGCAAGTATCACCCTGATTGACCTGAAGACTCTACAAGTGCTTGCAGTTCTGCTTTTGTGTGCTAGCATAAATCCCCAATACTAAGCCATCAGGAACCAGACTGCAATTGAAAGTACAGCCAATGCCCCGAAAATTCCAGTACAAGCTCCGTATTTTTCTGCTTTGAAATATATCCCCGCTCCCATCATCCTTGGTAACAAACTGGACCTGTCTCTGAACAAGCCAGGAGCTCAGTATACTCAGCGTGTTGAGAACACCAACTGGATTCAAATACTCAAAGTGAGGGTATACTCGGAATCTTTCTAAAAAGCAGCTCTTGGCTGGTAGGAACTGTGAGAGAGTTACACTTAGGCGTAAATATACATACACAGAGCGTACTGCCTAGCACTTCTGCTCAGGAGATGAGAAATCTAAGTTCTTCAGTCTGATGAGGGTTCACTCCTGTATCTGCCTATCACAGGATAGTCCCTGGCTACTAGGCTTTAAGAGGGGCTGGGACAATTCTCCATTTTGTTGAAGCCATGTCAGTGAGTAGAAAAGCTGCATGGAGCCAGAAAAAGCAAAAGGAAAAGCATGACTGTACCCTATTCCAGCTTCTGCTCCCAAGATTGTTAATGCATTGTACGTTAAGTACCTATTCAGTGAAAATTTGACATAATCCATAAATAAATAGGGGGGGGGGAAGACATCACAGTTCACTCATTAGATCTGATGAAAAATTTCAAAAGCCAATCACTAGTTCTGCAAAGGAAATTAAACACACAGAGACCTATTTTGTTAACTGTTAAGAGATGTTTTTCAAGTTTGAATGTCAGATTGCACCTTGCTGATACCATCAACATTCTGGAAGAACATTCTCTTCAGGGACAATTTCTTTTCAAAACAGAAGTGTAATTAGATGGACTAGGCTAGGAATGGCTATCATAGATAACATACATGGTAAAAGGTCTAAGAAAGTGGAAATAGACCCATAAATTATTCTGAGACAAAACCAAAGCTGAAAAGATTAATTAAGAAACCTGACTAGAATGCCTCCAAAAGTGAGGCAGTAGACTGTTGGCCATGAAATAAACGTTCCCTACAAAGCAAGCAGTGAACCAAGGATTAATTTAGAAAGTGACCCAGGATCAAATTCTCTCTCTCTCAAATTGTCTCTGCTCAGGACATTTTAATGAAAATATTCTCTCTCCCCTCCCACTCCCTTCCACTCTCATTATTATAAGGTGCAGTTCTATTAGTAATGACAAAGTTATGATTAATAGAAAAGTTCCTGCCCTAGAAATTGGGTTGTTCAGATCTGAGGTGGTCAGATCTGATTAAGGACCATGCTAAAAGTGTTATGGATGGCTCAAATTCCGTCATGACAAGCTGTGTCCCCACAGTAACATGCAGTCTAGAAACGGGCCAGCAACAATGCAAAGCATGATTTGTCTGGTTCCCAAATTATACTTCAAATGTCGTTTAGAGCATTTACAGAAACCTTTATTCCTGAACTGCAGTCTGTGCACTGCTATGCACTTATATAGCAAGTGTTTCATTGCTTTATAAAAACTGAACCACCAGAGTTCAGGCCAGAAGAGATCATTTGGCCATTTAACCAAACCGTTCACGCCTCTCAGCCTTCAGCTTCATTCCTCTATTCATATCAACTACCCAAAGCTGCAGAAAAACAAATTCAACTAACAATATATTAAAATAAAGACAAACAGGCTTATTTGAAGACAAGTGACAAATAATCTATTTACCTACTTTCAGTTTTTGCCCACCAGTTCACATTAAGACTGTGTTCTTGCTTTGAAGAGGTCCTAGCGCATGGTGTTTGCTATCACACCTTAGTCATGCAATCTCACAGTATTCTTTGAGAAATTGAACAAATTGAGTCTCCTTAATATTTTCTCAAACCTAAAATCATTTCAGCTACTCCCTGCTGTCTACATTCCAATTTTTGACAATAATTTTAAACACTGGTGTGACAGTTTTTGACAATAATTTTAAACACTGGTGTGACAGTTTTACACAATAGCGGCCTTACCATTCAACTTGATGAAAGTTAAATCAAAGCCAACCCCACCATGTCCCCAGGTTACTCTTTGTTCTCACATCATGGATTATATTAACCTTTTTTGCCATGATGTCAGAGTAAAAACCTGTATCAAGTTGTTTCCACCTATATCCATTACTGAGCAACTGCCAAGGAGACTGTTCTTCCATTTTGCACAGCACGCATTCCTCCCCCTTCCAGATGCACATCTTTACGTTTGGGTATACCAAAATTATTTTTGATTAAATGCACAACAGTAGCCATACCCTCATCAAAAACCATTCTGCTCACTCCTTGTGTCATTTGCAATTATTTATTTTTAGGAAAGAAATTAAATGTTTTCTTTCTAACCGTTTGTAAAGCTGAACCCTCCTTTAAATCCAGGTCATGACTAGGTTAACATTGGTCAGTTCTGGCCGAAAACAAGGCCGGATCAACTAAGTCACATTCCTACTTTCTTTGTTAGCTCTAGTTCAAAGTCTTTTGGTTTTATGCAATTATTTAAAAAATAGATGTACATATCCATCTGTTAAATGAACTTCTACCATAGCTAGATTTTTTTCAGATAGTTATACCAGATTCATGCCCTTAAATCTCTTAAAGAGTTATTATTCCCTTAATAATAACAGTGACATTACAGATGGAGTTTTTGATTTTTTTCCTTCACAAGAGATCTTTGAAGGCAAGAGCATGAGAGGATATTTATATTCTCACAACTGGAAATATATACTTAATTACATTAATCAATTCAAATATTGTAATTAGTATTTTAAACAAAAATAATTTAATCTACATATTAATTTATTTTTATTAAAGAACAAGAAATTAAGGAAAATCAAAAGGTCTATAGACCTGTATTTATTTTTAACAATTGTATATTCACATATTCACAATATATTCAGTATACTGGATATTAGATTATTATTGTTTAGTTTTGTGTATACTTTCCACATCCTCGCAGTACCTGTCTGCCTCCTTTTTTGTTTTTTTTTTTCAATGTCTATTGCAAGCCGTCAAGGAAGCTCATTTCTTTTCTGCTTGTACTGCATCTACTACATGAATAATAGAATCATAGAATGGTTTGGGTTGGAAGGGACCTTTAAAAATCATCCAGGCCCAACCACCCTGCCATGGGCAGGGACACCTCCCACCAGACCAGGTTGCTCCAAGCCCCATCTAACCTGGCCTTGAACACTGCCAGGGAGGGGGCAGCCACAGCTCCTCTGGGCAACCTGGGCCAGGGTCTCACCACCCTCACAGTAAAGAATTTCTCCTAATATTCGGTTTAAATCTACTTTCCTTTAGTTTGAAACTGTTCCCCCTTGTGCTGTCACTACGTGACCTTGTAAAAAGTCCTTTTCCAGTTTTCCTACAGGCTCCTTCAGGCACTGGAAAGCTGAGGCCTTCTAGGACTATGAGGCCTCACCTGGAGCCTTTTCTTCCCCAGGCTGAACAACCCCAACTCTCTCACCGCTCTTCACAGGAGAGGTGCTCCAGCCCCCTGGTCATCTTTGTGGCCCTCCTCTGGACTCACTCCTACAGCTCCATCTCCTTATGTTGGGGACTCCAGAACTAACACTACTGCATGTGGGGCCTCATGAGAGCAGAGT